>QANT01002140.1:0-13400 GCA_003254885.1 Purshia tridentata | reverse complement strand
TGGAGACTTTTTCACCCACTGCCAAACTTACCACTATGCGGTGTCTTTTGGCCGTTGCTGCTTCCCGCAATTGGTTCATCCATCAAATGGACGTTCACAATGCATTTTTACATGGTGATCTTGATGAGGTTGTCTATATGGATCTTCCCCTTGGTCTTCGCCGACAGGGGGAGAATATGGTATGTCGGCTCAATAAATCCTTATATGGTTTAAAGAAAGCTTCCCGAAATTGGTTTGCAAAATTTTCTTGTGCTATTCAAAAGGCAGGTTTCACCCAATCAAAGGCCGATTATTCCCTCTTTACCAAATCCGAAGGCACCTCATTTACCGCAGTCGTTATTTATGTGGACGACATTATTGTCACAGGTAATAATGGCCAAGCAATCAAGTCTCTCAAAGATTTTCTCTTGCAATAATTTCACATCAAAGATCTTGGTACTCTGAAATATTTTCTTGGCCTTGAAGTCTCCCGGTCTCAAAAAGGAATTTTCCTTTCCCAACGAAAATATGCCGTAGATATTCTGAAGGATGCGGGATTGTTGGGATCTCGTCCTAATTCTTTCCCCATGGAGATATATTCAAAATTGAATCCTGAAGATGGTGATTTATTACATGATCCCACCAAATATAGAAGATTGGTTGGTAGACTTATTTACCTAACAGTGACAAGGCCAGATATAGTATATTCTGTGCAAATCTTGAGTCAATTTATACAGAATCCTCGGAAACCTCATTGGGAAGCTGCTTTAAGAGTCTTACGGTACATTAAAGGACATCCGGGTCAAGGATTATTCTTTCCTTCTTCTAATGATTGCACATTAAAAGTTTATTGTGATTCAGATTGGGCGGGATGTACAACGACTGGACGTTCAGTTTCGAGATTCTGTGTATTTCTAGGAAATTCCTTAATTTCTTGGAAGTCAAAGAAACAAACTAATGTGGCACGCTCATCCGTTGAAGCTGAATATCGTGCTATGGCTGCGACATGTTTAGAACTTACGTGGATACGATACATTTTGCAAGATCTCAAGGTTCCACAAAGACAACCTGCGAGTTTATTTTGTGACAACCAAGCAGCCCTCCACATTGCCAAAAATCCAGTTTTCCATGAGCGCACGAAACATATAGAAATTGATTGCCACATTGTGCGGGAAAAATTACAAGCTGGAGTTATTTCACCATCCTATGTTCAGTCACGATTTCAACTTGCAGACATTTTTACCAAACCTCTAGGAAACGAACAATTTCATTATTTGCGTGGCAAGTTGGGACTTCATGATATTCACTCTCCAACTTGAGGGGGAGTGTTAGAACACAATCTCGTTGATTGATTGTAGATTCCCTAAATTATAGCTTAGCTCCTTGATATAGCTTACGCACCTTGTACATCAATTCTTTCCTAGTTTAGCTTTCCCTGTAATACCTTATAACAGCCCCTGTATCTTTGTAAACATTTATTCAGTAATATTGATATTTTTCCCAATTCTAAACTTTACATATACCATCTTATGTTGCAATTTACATGACATTTATACATTGGACACTTGATAAAAATAAAAATCTTAAAAATAAGGAAATACTCTGCCAGTACAATAATGACACGTATGATGACATAACAAACATGGTATAAAAATTATAGTAAGAATAGTTTATTGGTTGCTATATGAATATGTCTACATATTGAATAGATAGTTGTAGTGCTGGGTTCGGTAAGGTTATCGTACCGAAACCCCAATACCGAATACCGTTTGACACCCATCGAAATGAGGATTTCCTAAGCTAATATCGTACTGTGAAAGTTGATTACCAACTGAGACAGTATCAATACGGTATTGGTCAGCTTCCATCGGTCTAGGAGATGGTTGTCGTGGGCGGCTGAGAATTCAGAGAGAGAGAGAGAGCCAAATGCAAAGATAGAGAAAGAGCTTGATGCAAAGTGAGAAAAAGAGAGTGATGTAGAGAGACATAGAGAGCCTGATGTAGAGATAGATATGTAGGAGATCAAGCTGTTACACAGTTGATTTTGAATTTTGAGTTTTGAATTTTAGATAACTTCTGTTATCTGTGTTTGTTTTGGTCTTCCTTAGAATCAGGTCTTCCTAATATTCTGCTACAGGGTTGTTCCTTTTGTTATTGATGTATTATTTATATGCTTTGTGCAAATGAGAAATTCGAGCTTTTTACAATTCATAACATGGTATCAGAGCATCTCTGATCCTTTCCCCCCTTTTTTTCTCTCTTCCCTTAAATCCTCTCAATGACTACTCAAACCAATGCTCCCAACCCAAATGAACTTCCACTTATCACAATAAATACCGCCCATCAAGCTCCCCACAAACTCACCTCTACCAATTATCTCTCCTGGAAAGTTCAGTTTGAAACTCTTTTCGTAGCCTATGACCTAGTTGGATACATTGATGGCTCCAAGCCGTGTCCAACACAAATTCTCACCACAAATAATGTCGAAACCACAAATCCTGCCTACAATCTATGGGTTAGGCAAGACAAACTGATTCTCAATGCCCTCATAAGCTCCCTCACCCAAACTCTGATTCCTTTCATTGCCACAGCTAAAACATCTCGTGAAGCATGGAGTGCCCTTGCCAACACTTATGCCAAACCGTCTCGTGGTCACATCAAACAAGTGAAATATCTTCTCAAAAACCTAACCAAAGGCAATCTAAATGTTATTGATTATCTTCACTCCATCAAAGCTCGTGCTGATGAAATAGCTATTTTGGGGGCATCAATGGATGAAGAAGATATTACTGAAAAGATATTAGATGGACTGAGAGATGAATACAAGGACATTGTCAGTGCCGTTCAAGCCCGTGACACCTCCATCAGCTTTGATGAGCTTTATGAGAAACTACTATCTTTTGAAGCCACTCTCATCCAATTTGCCTATAGCATCCTCCTCTCCAATCACAGCTAATCCCACCAACCGGACAAGTAGCAACAATTGGCAACAATAATGTCCACCCCCAACTAACTCCAGTCCTCCCAATTGCAACAATCGCTCTTCCCCACGCCCTTACATGGGGTATTGCCAAAGCTGTGGCAAACAAGGACACATAGCCAAACGCTGTCCAAATTTTCAGCTCGTACCTACCCAGTCCTCATAGACAGGTGGATCTCAACCCAACAACACATCCACACCCTGGTAGCCACAATCCAACTACACTGTGAACATTGTCTCCACCAACCCGAACTGGTTAATGGACAGTGGAGCCTCTCACCATGTCATTACGGACTTAAGTAACTTATCTCTTCATACTCCTTACACTAGCAATGATGACATTATGATCGGTGATGGTACAAACCTTTCTATCTCTCACACTAGATCTACTTCACTTCCCACACCAAACACTTATTTTAGCTTGAATGATGTTCTCTACGTACTTAATATGAAAACAAATCTAACCTCTATTTCTTAGTTTTGTGCTACAAATAACACATCTGTTGAATTTTTACCCTCTACTTTTCATGTGAAGGATTTGCGTACGAGAACAATTCTTTTGAAAGGCATCACTAAGGATGGTGTGTACAAGTGGCCTGCTCCAAATCCTGTATCCACCCCAATCATAGCCTTCTCTCATGTCCAAACCACATCTTCAAACTGGCACCATCGTTTAGGCCATCCAGCTCTTCCAATGTTAAAGCATATTTTATCTAATTTTAATGGACTTTTCCAATTTTGTCAAAAGATGGGTTTAAATAATATGTTATATTTGTAGATCATTTTACAAAATGTATATGGTTCTACCCGTTAAAACGAGAATCAGAAGTTAAAGATGTTTTTAACCGTTACAAGGCCATTGTAGAAAATTATTTCAAACATAAAATCATAAATCTTTATTCTGATAATGGGGGGGAGTACTTGGGTCTCAAAGATTATCTATCTATCCATGGCATTAGTCACTTAACCATTCCACCACACATACTTGAACATAATGGGTATTCAGAGAGACGACATCGCCATGTTGTTGAGACAGTTCTTGCATTACTTAGTCATGCATCACTACCACTTGCTTTCTGGCCTTATGCATTTACTACTGTTGTTTATTTAATTAATAGAATGCCCACAGTCACGCTTGCATTTTCATCTCCTTATGAGGCAATTTTTCACAAAAGTCCTAATTATTCCAAATTAAAAAATTTTGGGTGTCTCTGCTATCCTTGGTTGCGTCCTTACAACTCTCACAAACTTTCTCCATAGTTTAAGCCTTGTGTCTTTGTTGGGTACTCCTTATCCCAGAGTGCCTACTTATGTCTTGAACTTTCCACATCAAAAGTCTTTGTATCCCGTCATGAAGGCCTCCTCGGGCCAAAAACAAAATAACCAAACTAATTCAAAAATTAAACCTTCACACCACCATAACTCCCTCCTCAGAAATGGAACCCACTTCATTCTCCAAGGCAGCCCCAGATCATAAGTGGCGTCATGCAATGTCTTTGGAGTATGACGCTTTAGTTCATAATGGTACATGGGAACTGGTTCCACCAGATGGTATTACCAGTTTGGTAGGGTGTAAATGGATTTATTACATTAAAAGATGTTCTGACGGCTCTATTGACAGGTACAAAGCATGACTGGTAGCTAAAGGATTCCATCAACAACCGGGTGTGGACTATCATGAAACGTTCAGTCCCGTCATTAAACCCACCACAGTAAGACTTGTCCCTAGTATTGTAGTGAGCAATGGGTGGCCTCTTCGTCAATTAGATGTGAACAATGCATTCCTTCAAGGGCGTTTGTCTGAAAATGTCTTCATGCATCAACCTCCTGGCTTTATGGATACTGATCATCCCACATATGTATGTAAGCTTCACAAAGCAATTTATGGCCTAAAATAGGTCCCACAAGCCTGGTATCAAGAGTTGCGGCAGTTTCTTCTTAATACTGGCTTTAAGAATTCACATTCAGACACATCCTTATTTGTGCTTCAGACTGGCTATAATATTCTTTATCTCTTGGTGCATGTCGACGACATCATCTTCACTGGGAGTAGCACTGCTCTTGTTTCTCAATTTGTGGGCTGCCTCGCCTAACGGTTCTCTCTCAAAGATCTCAGCCCACTGTCTTACTTTCTGGGAGTTGAGGTCTTGCCACACAAACATGGAATTTTACTATCTCAGTGTAGGTACATACAAGATTTGCTCAAACACACGAGTATGGAGGATGCTAAACCTGTCTCTGCGCCACTACTAGTTAGTTCCTCCACCATCTAGATCTCCTCCATTACAACCTCTCCACTCTCTGATCCCACTTAATTTCAAGCAATGGTTGGTAGCCTACAATATCTTTCTCTTACTCGTCTAGATGTTTCCTTTGCTGTTAACAAAATGTCTCAGTTCATGCATAATCCTACTACCGAGCATTGGGTTCTTGTGAAACGAATCCTGTGGTATCTCTCTGGCACAATGAATCAGGGTCTTCTTCTTTATCGTAACTCCCCATTGTCTTTACATGGCTTCTCTGATACTCTGCATTCATTCTCTGATGCGGATTGGGCTGGCAATAAGGATGATTACACATCCACCAGTGCCTACCTTGTCTACTTAGGCCGAAATCTCATTTCCTCGAGCTCCAAAAAGCAGCTCACTGTTGCTCGGTTCTCTACAGAGGCGAAGTACAGGTCTGTTGCAACCACTACCTCTGAGCTTCGTTGAGTCTGCTCAGTTCTCTCTGAGCTTGGTGTTCGTCTACAAACCTCTCCTGTTGTCTACTGTGACAATGTAGGTGCAACACAGCTTAGTTCCAACCCCATTTTCCATTCTAGGATGAAGCATGTTGTAGTTGACTATCACTTCATCAGGGATCATCTCCAAACTGGTGCACTTCGTGTGGCTCACGTGTCCTCTACTGATCAGCTTGCAAATCTTCTTACCAAGCCGCTGTCTACCTCTCGTTTTCAGCTGCTGCAGGACAAGATTGGCCTCTTCACTCATGGCCTATCTTGAGGGGGCATGTAGGAGATCAAGCTGTTACACAGCTGATTTTGAATTTTTAGTTTTGAATTTTAGATAACTTCTGTTATCTTTGTTTGTTTTGGTCTTCCTTAGGATCAGGTCTTCCTGATATTCTGCTACAGGGTTGTTCCTTTTGTTATTGATGTATTTTTTATATGCTTTGTGCAAATGAGAAATTTGAGCTTTTCAAAATTCATAACAAGATATATATATAGAGAGAGAGAGATAGATAGGTAGATGCAGAGAGAGAGATAGAGAAATAGAGAGACAGAAAGGAGAAAGAAGAAAAAGCAGTGTGACGGTCTTGAAGGAGGAAATGGCTTTATGGGTAAAGAAAATGATTAAAGGAAATGGGTAAATGATTGGTAATGGAAATGGGTAAATGAAATGAGTAAATTTTTTTTTTTCAATTTTATAATTTTTTTTGGGCTGGGCTTCGTGGTCTATAATAACAATAAGGCTCAACAATAAAAATAAGCCCATAGGTTTTTTTTGTTTAAAAGAAGAGGAAGCTACAGCCCCCACAAACTAACATAAGCCACATCACCATCTTCTTTCCTTGTAGCTGCATGAAGCCATGTTTTTGAGTCTTTTGATAGGTGAAAATCTAGCAAAAATCCAGTGGTCCTTCTCCATGGTTTTGACAGGTAATTGCAAGATACTGTGAAACTATTGCTTAAGATAAATGCATAACTATATATACAGTATTGGTATACCGACAGTAATGGAATTCCCAAGCCGTTTTTGTCGGTATGGTATGGTATTTGTGCCAATACCGTAATTGGCCATTTTTATACCATACCGATCGGTATTTTTGGGCACGGTCCTTGGTATTTTTTGGTAATGCGGTAGAAAAACCCACCTCTAGATATTTGAATGTATAATATATTGATTCTAAAATTGGTAACTGATTTATCTTTAATAAAAGTATTAATATATTATTTTCAAAACAAAAGTTTCTATTTTTTTTTTTATACAAGTGTTAGATTATTGGGTCATTTCAAATTTTCGCCTAGGCCTTTGAAAAGTCAGGGCCGGCACTAGCAACACTACCGGTTTCACTTATCTGGCCAACCCACGACGATCAAAGGCTTCCTCTAGTCACTCTAAGCATGAGAGTGGCCTCAGTTTCCTCGTCTGACCACCAGAGTCAGCGAATCGACGCCAAAGAACCCTAGCAGCTTCGTCACCATTTTTGGCTTTTTCAGCGACTGTTTTCGTGGACCCAGATATGGAATTGATTCCCCTCTTTGTGTTCCTTTGTTATGTTAAAATGGTTTTGGGCCTTTTGGCCAATTGTTGACAATGGTGAAGGCAGCGAAAATTTTGCAAAATCTTCCCAAGCCCAGCACATCTCGTGCTTATTTCGGTCTCAAAATTTCACTCCTTGGCTTTAAGTTTAAGTTGTTTAACCCATTCTAATTTGTATTTTTTTTTTTGAGTAAATAGTCATTTTGGTCCCTAGACTATTACAATTGTATCAATTTGGTCCCAAACTTTTAATTTAGAAAATTAAGGACTCAGATTTTTTCAATTTTGCCAATTGAGGACTTTTTGTTAATTTACACATTTTTCATCTACATTTTATGAGAAATGAAGAAGAAAAAAATGACACATGAGGAAAAAAATTGTAAAGTCTAAATGAAAGAAATCATTTGGCCCTAAAAAAGGACTCTATATGGTGTAATAAAAACATAAATTTGGATAAAAAATACGTAAATTGATAGAAAAGTCCTTAATTGACAAAATTAAAAAAATTCAGAATCTTTAGTTTTTCAAATTAGAAGTCTAGAGACTAAATTGATACAAATATAATAGTATGAAGACCAAAATGACTATTTACCCTTTTTTTTTTTTTTTTNTTTTTCTCTTCAAAAAGTCTAGTTTAGTACGTTACACTCTAACAGTTACAGTTGTTACTAAAAACAAAACGACACCACCACTCTTTGACGTCTTCGTTCTCGCTCCGGTCTCTGGTGGCTCGCTCTGTCTCAACTCTCACTGAGTCTCAAGACTCTCAACTCTCAGTTTTCACTTAGTCTCACCACTCACCAGCCATCCAAATCATCGCCTCTAATCCTTATTTTCGGCATGGGCAGGTATTTCTCTATTTCTTTTTTTCTTTTCTTTTTTCTGTTTGATTTTAGTTTAAATGTTTGGGGATGAATTTAGGTGTGAATTTAGTTATTTAGCGATTAAATTTGAGTATTTAAGTTAGGTTTAAATGTGAGAACTGAGAATCCCATTTGAATTTAGGGATTAAATATATGAACTTTATATTTTGTTGGATTTTATGACCAAATTCCCAATTACCAGACCCATACCCATTTCAAGATTACCCAAATCCTTAACAAATCACTTTTTGTTTTAAACATATAGCTTTTGGTTCTCCATTACCAATCATCAGCTACAATACTTTCGTTGTATATGTATATGGGGTGGGAGTGCTGACTTACTGGTGAGGGGCAGGAAGAAAGAGCAAGTTCATTACTCCAGTTAAATTGTATTGTATTAAATTGTATTGTATATTTTATGCCTTCTTGTAACTTAGTATAGTCTAACTTGTATATGTATATTCTCCAGTTGCTGAATAGAACAAGCCATGGGCCGATGGCCATAAAAGCAATCTTAGAATTCTAGTAAAAAGAAGACGAAGTTTGGTCCCATAGAGTGTGAGAGAGTACATGATGTTCAAACATATGGACACAGATTTCACTAGTAAAGCATATGTCATCAACTTGATTGATGTGGGATTGCTTGTAAATTTCAGGTGCCAAGTTCAGTAAGCTCAATCTTGATAGTTGGAAGTGGAAGTTTGGAAAACAGGTTGTATATATCATTATTTTTTGGTAAGCTGCAGATTTCAATCTTAAATTCTCAGTTGCATATTGCTAGGTGGTTGCTAGGTGTATCTTTTCTGTTTAGCAAACCCCAGGTTCAAATCCTGGATCTGTCCGTGTCCATATGTCTTGATAAATGAAAAAAGGAGAAGAAATTGTGATAAGGGAGAAAATGTGTGTTTAATATAAGTGTGTGTGAGAGAGCCTAATGATATATGCAATAGAACAATATATAGAATACCAGCTACGTATACCAAAGACAACACAGTCTCTATATCTATATAATCATTTAAGGCAACAAAATTAATTGCTATTTTACTTCTCAAATATGACCTGGGTGTCAAATTTTTACCCCTCATAACTTTCAAAAATAGGCCATTGTGGCCCATTCTGTCAAGATTTCATCCATATATCTGTCTAACACATGTCAAGTGCCATATGAGTGACGGTAAAAGGTCCAAAGTTGGGTTGAAATAACTATTATGCCTAAAATAAAATACCGTATTTGATCACATTTGATCACTTCTTCAACAGTGAGCTCATAGATACACAGGATAAGCCCATCGTAGGGTTTTTGCTATCCCAATTAATTTTCCCAATTTTTTATATCCTGATTCCTGAATTAATTTTACATTCCATTAGATTAGCACATATGCTTAATATATACTTGTTTGTTGTATATAGGCTATGGAGTTAAATTCTGAGCTCAATGAACAGCAGGTTGAAGAAGAATATGTATTGCTTGATCTTGATTCAGTTTACTCCGAGCTTGACATTCCACCAAATGCACCATATGTTCTTTCTGTACGTTTTTCCATTTTCAATTTCTTGTTATTTTTATATCTTTCAAAATTTTCAGAACCATTTGGTGTCCATCCATACACACACACACACACATATGATTTGGAATATCATTTACAGATTGAATTGTCTTGTTTTGCAGGGTTTGGACACAAAGAATCCAGTATTGACTATAGCTGATAAATTTAAGTTTGTGAGTTTATTATGGCCTGCAAAATCCTGTGTTAACTTTGATTGTGACAAGCTGTAGTCTGTGCTGATTTTGAATTTTGGGATATACCAAAAAGAATAATAAAAAGAAAAATTCTTGAAGTTTCCTAGTAGTGGAATATAATGGTATCTGTGACGCATGCATAGACTTATGCTTTGTGTGTTTCCTTGCTATTAAAAGGAAAAGTTTTGTGCTCTCAGCTTTTTTCATTTGAACAATAAATATTATGTTTCTTTGCTGTCAAGACAGTTTCATTTTCGCCTTAGTTATTCTCTAACTCGTTTTCAGTTTATTTAACATTGTATGGCTTTGGTGGCAATGCTTGATTCCAAACCCTGTACTGTAATTAGAAGGGTTATCAAATTTTAATATATCTCATCAAGAATGATTGGAGAAAGACTAGCTACATATTGAATTATTTCTAATTGGATGAATTATTGGATGACATCATGTCATTGTAATTTATATTGAACAGTTTGAAAATCTTAGAACAATTGGTCATTTTATTGATTCAATGCATTGGGATGACTTGTCCGGTAAAATCAACTTGAAGATGTGATGTCTATTTGTTTCTGTAAGCCATGAGCAGATACTATTGCTTCATTCTTTCAGTTTGAACACTAATAAGCAGTTGGATAGTAGTTCTGTCTATTACTTCCTTAATTATTGTAATTCTCACTTTTGCTCTGTCTGAGACTTGTGAGCTGTTTCCTTCATTTTTATTGGTAATTAGTATGCTATACTTGGAACTAGGGCAGATTCTGTATCACTGGAATGGCTTGAAGGTTAAAGTTGTGGGTTGACATGTTTTTCTTTGACTAATTCTTGTTTTCTCACAGATCGGAAGATATGAAGAAACGATTGGGACGTGCCTTGTTTTCACAGAAGAAGGTAAATCACTGTTGTATCTCCATCCAGTTCTGTTCGGAGGATTCCCTTTGCTGCTATCTTTCTGCCTGGAGCAACAAATGTTTCTAGTTATCCAATATTGACTTTAATGGTTCTTGAATCCCCACATGCTTTGATAAGGATCCAAGGGACTAGAATAGATATGGAGAGGTGATCTTGATTTTTGATATAGAAAACTTAGGTTATACCTCTTGCATTTGTGGAGCTAGCTAAGAACTTTGTGCAAGGTGGTTATGATGGCTGAAAACCAGATGTAACCTGTCTTATAAGATTCAATAAATTTAAATAAACTATCAAAGTTCTCATTCAATCAATTACATAAACTGTCATAGTGTTGATGTTTTTCTTTTTCTTCTCGTATCTGCCTGCATCAATTGAGTTAGGCTGTGATTAGCATTTTTGGTATACTGAGAAAGCTCTATTTGCAGTTGCTAGCCCTGTGGTTCATGAAGAAACGGGACCATCAGAAGCAAACCTTTTTGCAGGAAAATGCATAATAGACTCAAACGAAGCTCCAAGAAAGCAAGTAAAACCACTTACCAGCCTTCATAAGATTCTAAAATTTAGATTGGCACCTGATTTTGACTCTGAAGATGCATCTGCACAGACTCAGCAAGTAACATTGTAGAAGTTTTTGTTAGCCTTCCCAAGATCGAGATAGTATGAGGTATAAATAGAGGTATGTTGATCTTGTAAAATCTTTTAATTCAAGGTACCGAGGGGTTTTCTTCTCTCTCTCTCTTATAAAAACGTTGCATCACTTATATTTACATATTGAAGCATCCAAACAGAATAATTATACATCATATTTCATCACGTTGAATGACCAACCATACAAGAAAATTTTTAATTCTCGTTTTTCAAATTTAATTTTGGAACTTCATTACTGCATTCAGATATTTCCTCCAAACACATTGAAAACAAAAATTCAAATACTTAGCTTATGGAAGTGGCCATATATCCAGCCATACTGTGCACTCAAGGGTGAACTACCAACATTGGAATCCTTACTCGACAGTAAACATCAGCTTATGGCCTTCATCAAATAAGGATAACTTGCATGTGAAGCTAAAAGCTGAATGTGTAAAGCCTTTTTCTTTTCCTTTTTGTTTTTGTGTAAGACTTTTCTCTGTTCTCTCTAAAGCGATACATCGGTATTTCTGAGCTTGTGACCAAGATCTTGGTGTCCCCATCTCCACAGAGATTTGAATCAAAAGTTGAATAGTGAAGCAGGGAAAAAGGGATCAATAGAAGCTCCCACAAGCACCATGTGCTTGATTGCCTTGAAAAAGAGAAAAAGGAAAGAAGCAAAAATTGTAATCGATTTGGTGCAAGTATTGTGTATGAGTTCACATCAAACAAGAATCTATTTTTCTCTAATTTGGTTTCTGATTATACTCCCTGCTTCAGAGTACAGAGTCAATGCAATGGACAACAGGGGACAAGGGAATTTGTGATTAGCAAATTAGCCATTGCATACAACCCATCTTTTTTGGCTCAATGAGTATTACTCTTTCAATACATAGACATTTTGACTAGCAAGAATGATCAACTTGCGATCTCAACACACCAACTGGTAAAAGTTTGAAAATGATAATGAAATGCACCTAAATTAAGCATTGAATATCACTTGCTCATTGTAAAAGAAGCCACACACCAACTGAATTGAAGTTATTGTTGTGTTGTGTTGTTTTCTGCCTCATATACTTACTTTTACTGCAGTGGCCTAAAAAAAAAAGAACTTACTTTTACTCTAGCTAATTTTCAAATGTATTGGTAATTCTGGATAGATTATTGACTTTTTACTATCACTAACAAATTAATGACGAATATATTTAGATATGCAGATTAAAATTTATATGTTTAAGCTCATTTTTCTGCATTTTCTCTTGGAATTTTAGCTTTTTTTTTTTTGGCTAGTGTTTTGTAAGGAAAGAAATATTTTGTCATTATAGAAATATGTCGACATTATGTATACACACTCTGTCCACACGTTGTCAAAAAAAGGTATTTTTGTCCAAAAACAATAAAAATAGTTATAAGGGTCCGTTTGAATTTGAATTTGGATTTCAAATTCCATATAATTAAAATTCCTAAATTTGAAAATTTATTGTTTAATACAAAATTTAAAAGTAAAGATTTTATTGAGTATTTCAATTACAAAATTTGATACTTTTTTTTTTTGTGGTAAAGAAGGAGTGCTACAAGCCCCAAAAAACTCACATACTAACTATAAACAAATCTGAGCTTAGTCAAGCCATTACAGTCAGTTTCAAATAAGCTGATAAGAGAAGGGAGATGAGACAAGAACAACTCAAAGCCTAAAATTCTAGAATGACCCAAACCAACTAGACCATCTGCCAAGGCATTTTTCCATTACAGAATTTGATACTCTAATATACACTCTCACATCAAATCAACGCAAAATATCACAAGAGTGGTGAGGAAAGAAACATATTCAAACGTGAAATTTCTATAACTTTCACTTTTGTTTTGGTCAGTCAAATATAAGTTTTACTGTTAGAAAATTTTTACTTTGAAAAAATTAGCCAATATCCATCAAATAAAGCCAAAGTACGCATAGACCAAAAAAAACAGAATATTAAATTACGTAAAACATAATTAATTAATTAATAGACTGATTTTCTTTTTTCCCTAGCAAATAA
>QANT01002139.1:0-12789 GCA_003254885.1 Purshia tridentata | reverse complement strand
CCCATCCAACCCAACCACTACGACCCCACTCACCCCAACCCAGCTACCGCGCGACCCCACCCCAGCCACCACCTATCTTCAAACTCATTTGGTAGTATGCTGTCGAAAAATACAAAAATGTTCGGCAGCTTATGACTGAATATAAGTAATATGTTTGGTAGAATACCTCCATTCGATGGTTGCTTACCGAAAATACTGCTTACGTTCGATAATAGGATGCTGACTAATCAAAAAAATTTTGGCACACCAGTGTCGAAAAGTTTCTAAACAGGCGAAGTGTAGTGGGGTCACACCAGTGGTTGGGTGGGGTGGGTGGCAAGATGGCTGAGTGAGGTCGCGTCGGCGTCTGGGTGGTGTGGGGTGGGGAGGGTGGTCCGGTGAGGGAAGGAGGAAGAGAGAAAAAAACAATTTTTTATTGGAGGGGTAAAAAGGGAAAAAAAAAAAGGTGGTTGGTAATAGCATGGGTTTCGGTGGTTGCTTACCGAAAATACTGCCTACGTTCGATAATAGGATGCTAACTAATCAAAAAAATTTTGGCACACCAGTGTCGAAAAGTTTCTAAACAGGCGAAGTGTAGTGGGGTCACACCAGTGGCTGGGTGGGGTAGGGTGGGTGGCAAGATGGCTGAGTGAGGTCGCGCCGGCGTCTGGGTGGTGTGGGGTGGGGAGAGTGGTCCGGTGAGGGAAGGAGGAAGACAGAAAAAATTTTTTATTTATTGGAGGGGTAAAAAGGGAAAAAAAAAGAGGTGGTCGGTATAGCATGGGCCAAACAAAAATTGGGCGATTTTTTATTTTGCTTTGGGTAGGGCTGGGCTAGAAGCTTGCTCTTTCCCAATCCAAATTCCTTTTGAAACATAGCCCAACTTAACTAATTGGGTTAGAGCTAGTTAGGGCATATAATACCAGTTGGAAGAGGTTGAGTTTGGGTTCCAGACCATGCTCATAGTTAAGATGAAGCTCAAATAGAGCAAACCTAGCCCAACTCAGTGATACGCCAAAAACCCGCTATACCCAAAAATCTTATATTGAAGAAAAAGAATTGGCCTTTTATATTTTTATTTTTCAAATTAGATCCTAAGTTTATCATACTTGTACATAAGCACATACACATACATGAATGATGAATATAAATAAAAAGAAAGTGAAAAAGAAGAAGCGAAAAAGTTAGAAAGTGACTTGCACAAACCCAAATTAGGAGATGAGCCTGAAACATATGGAGCCCAGTGGATGCATGGATTAGGTTTGACTTGCTGATGATCAACACATGTGACATCATAATTAAGGAAAGCTACTGGCTACTTGTTCCCTGTAGTGGATATGCTTGGTTAGATAATATATCCTCAACAGTATAGAGCAAAAGAAAAGCATACATGTAATAATTAATGTTCCAATTCTTCCTACTTAAAAAATTCTCTAACTTTTGTATAATATATATATATATATATATATTGCTAGCTACATAATCTCTGTCTCCCCACTTAAGTATATGGAGCATTATAAATATTCCCAAAGTATATTTTACACAAATAATTACGTCTTTATGTTCTCCATGAGAGGAGAAGAAACCTGGTTCCAGCATAATATTATGTTTCCTAGTGATAAGGCCCTTCTAGATATGATTAGTATTTAATCAAGGATTTTGATATTTCATGAATGTTTCAAACCGTTGATTTTCAGTTAATTTATGCAATTAGAGATAGAGATCGATTAATTATTTCTTTAATTAAGAAATGCATGAATGATATTTGAGTATTTCTAAGTGGAAGATATTAGACATCCATTGCATGCCCTTTAATCACTTTCACATCCCAAGTGGGGAGCACCATAAGAGTTATGAGATGAGGGATTCCCCTGAACATAATTAAAAAAACAGGGTCAGCTTTGTGGTTGACTTATCCCAGAAAGTCTGGCAAATTTAGAGGTAGTAAAGGGAATCCTATCCCCTCCCCACAAAGGGTTTTTATGAGGATTCTTTGTTAATGGATCTCCACTCATTGCTAGGAAGCCTTCATTACTCTCTCTCTCTCTCTCTCTCTGTTTCTCACTATAGGTAGCCAGTTGAGTGAGTTGTGTGAGGCATGTGTGCTCTCAAAAGGAGGGGTGAAATGAAAAAGGGTCACTTTCTTGGTTCTTTGTTGATGTTCTTTTGTGGGAGAGGAATAACTTTTGCATTCTAAAAAGCTACAGCATTTTTCCTTTTAAAAGCTATTGTCTTCCCATGTATCATATATGTGCATGAGGGAGGGAGGGGGGTAATAGCTAGTAATTAAAGTAGGAATAGGGAACTCCACTCACCTCACTCCTCACTCACTAGGATCCTTATAATGTCTTGATATTTGGATTTAGTGTTTGGTATGGATGCTTATTGACCATATGCTTGGACAGTGCAGTGTGCACTCTCAATTTCAGGAACAACCCTTTGGTGTCTTGGCTTTAAGGCTCCTCTCATGTGAATTGATGTGATTGAGAGAGAGAGAGAGAGATTCTTTCACCACTCACTCAGCCCTCTGTCCAACCCATTTTCAAACCTTCAACCCAATTGCCTCTATAGATTAGATAGAGATGGAAGAATGTATTTGATTTGATGAGAACAAAGTTGTTATGTATGTTCCTATAGTACTATACTATTCTAAAACATAATGGGAAGGAATATTTGACCCAATTTCAACCAAGGCCTCTCTCACTCTTTTGGTAACCTCATATTGGTTTTAATGGTCCATTAATTTGGGGAATAATCATCCTCTAGAATCATCTTCTCTTCCTCTGAAAAATTGTCCTATTACCAACAACCCACATGTTGCATGTAATCTAATATTAACCCTTTCCCCCCCTCTTATTGGTTGCACTCCCACCAAACCAATAGGCATCAAAGAATTTTGAACTCTTTCGCAGACCCAAAATTTGCCTGAGAAAATTTCCCTATAGTTAAATGAAGGGTATAGCATATCAAGACAAATGACTGAGTCAACTCATAGCAATCCAAGAAGAGTATATACATATATAAATATATTTTGCATTTGCAGCAGCATCATTGTACTTTTCAAGCACGAGCTTTCTGGAAGAACGCATGGTTGGCCATAGCCTAATAGTCCTTGTAGATACATTAACCCATAGTGGTTATAATAGCTTATGTTGAAAATTCCCAAGTGCAAGTTTTTGACCATTGAATTTGAGTAATGCTAATTCTGAGGCTCATATATATATATATATATCATATGTCTGCATGGTTCATGCTCCCAACGTTTTGTATGTTTTGAAAAGACACACGAAACCAAGTAAATATATGATAATGAAAGACAGAGATGAGAGCACCAAGATCATAAGGAACATTTAAAAATGTAAAATGAATACACATCACAGTCATTACTATAGTAGTACAAGGTTTGAACACATCGTTTTAGGTGGAAATTATTTTAACAATTCTTTACTGTACAGGGAAAGTTAAACAAGGGTTTTATTTATTTATTTTGAGTTTTTTAAGAAGTGGAAAAGCCCAAGATGATTACTTATAGACATAGCCAAACCTTTTGTCCTGCAAAGTTACTCCTATTTTCTTCTTTTTCTTTTTTCTGTTTTAGTTGTGAAGAAAGGAAAAAAAAATGCAGTCCTCTTAACTATCTAATGCCCATTTTGTTGTGAAAGGAATCTACTATCTTTAGGAAAATGAAACATTTTGGGGAATATTTCCAAATTTGTCTTTGAAATTCTTCCAAATGGAATGTCATTAAAAGATCAAGAACCCAGATTAACTCAAAACCCCAAGATCATTTGGGTTGTAGTTAGATTTCACTTTCACTTATGCTAATCCTAATCCTTCATGGGTCATAAAAGTCAAAGAGGAAAAATTGACAAAGGAAAAGCAATTAATATTTGGAAAATATATTATATAGAAAAACAGAAACAGAAAACAAAAGGGAAATGACTCCAAGTGATGCATGTGATAAGATCTAGCGGGTCGTAATGTCAACAGGGTTGACATGGGAACCACAAAACGACTGCTGTGATGATGTGCACGTGTGCCAAACTTATCATTATGATCACCTCATGTGCCCAGTGGGAGAAAATTAAAATATTACTCTTAAAGAAATTCAATCTGCATCATTAGAAAAATAGCACCATTTTGACTCATGCATGTCCAACAATCATTCATCATCATCATGCATACCAACTACCACAGGGCCCATCTGCCCAACCCATTCATCATCTATTATACTCACCCATATAAACATACATACATACATGTATACACTACTGCTACACTAGTCAAATTTATTTTTCAATTTCGTTCCTCAAATTAATAACAAACTTATACAAATCTTATTTGGTTTTATAACAGATAAAATATTAACTTATATATTAAAACATCATATAGTAAATAAATTTTGTAAACAAATTGTTACTATTATACTATTGGTGTCATATCATATATATATATATACTGTTTTGTAATGGGGTATTCTTTTTGTCAAATAAATTATGATCATGACTCATGAGGGCCTCCATAAAGGATTATGGCAGCATGATCCACTGAACATTTTGATATAATTTTATTGGGCAAAGTAAAGAGAAAAGGGAGATTTGACAACCAGCCACTGACACTAAATATGCTACTTGCATAGTGATAGTAATAGTAATACATATAAGGTGGAAAACTGGTAGTTGTACACATTCTGATAGCATCAATAATTTACTGGTTATCATTATCCAGTATATATGTTATGGAAGAAAGCACACTCTTTATGTTCCACTCAAACTACGTATAAAGCAGAACCAATCAACCAAATTAATGCTCAAATTGACATAACAACAGAGTCAACATAAACTAGTAAGATAATTTTATTAATGTGGTATGATCTATATACATAATGTAAGAAAAATATCATATATGATAATTAACTTTATAAAAAACTTGTTATATATATATATTATTTAATGGACAAGTGTAGTGTAACCTTGGAATTGGATTATAAATGAGTGCAAAGATGGACTTGTTATATATATTATTTAAGCAAAAATCATTCCCTAAGAAATATATGAAATTTAAGTCTTTGTAAAAACTTGTGTCTAGCTCTTTTAAAGCAATACATGACATAAGTAGGAATGAGCTGCAAGTTATGTTAGGCACTTAGGCGGAGATTTTAATTATATAGGCCAACATAAGCACAGTATGAAAGTACGATAGACTCAACTTAGTCAGATTTGTTTAATATTTCTAATTAAGATTTAACTATGATATATTTTTTTTAGGTGGCAAAAAAAACTATGATTCTTATTTCCATTTTTCTTTTTGCAGAAAATTCTAATGAATGAATTTCCTACTATAAGTCTATAACAAGCAGAAACTAGAAGGAAAGTATAAGTACAAATAAGAAAGATTTAGAAAGAGAGAGAGAAAAAAAAAGTCATTAGTTCACTCAAGTAATGATAAATTGACGGAAATACAAAGGGGAAGTAAAGAATGTAGACAATACAAAGAAACAACTTTGCTGTATTCAACCAAAACGTGGTTTTATTACTTTGCTTTTACCGTTGTGTACAGCTAAGCTAAAGGCCTAAAGCTAGTACTTCAACCCAACATCCAATTCCAAGGTCAACATCCTCAAAAACCCACACACGCACACAACCTTAAGAACTTAAGACCAAGCAAAGCACTCTCTTTTCTCTCTAGCTCCCATGGCCGCCAAAAACAGCAACAAGAAGAAGACTAGTAGTACAAGTATTAACGTTTCAAACCTCCCATTCGACTCAGCTAGTTCCTCTTCTTTGACATTTCAGCCTCAATAACCCAACCCCATTTTCCCTTTCTTCTTGTTCTCTCTCTCTAGCTTAAAACACCTCCATTAAACCCTTCTCTCTCTCGGTTTTCGAGCTCCATTTCAACTTTTCTTAAAGCCCATTATCTCCGTCTCTCTCTCTCTCTCTCATTCCAAGAACTCTCTCAGGCTCTCAGCTTGAGAAAAGAGCAAAAGGAGCTTAATTTAAGCACTTTGAGATCTGGGTTTTGTGAATTTTGCTTTGGTTTTAGTCTTTTGGCTCTCCTCTTTAAATTACTTGAGCAAAGGAGCTCAAAGCTTAGTTTTTGGCTTCTGGGTTTTGAGCTTGATATCTTCAAGTGAAAAATGGGAAGCAAATGGAGGAAAGCAAAGCTGGCACTGGGACTGAATCTGTGTGTGTATCTGCCAAGAACACTAGATGACTCATCTCCCTCCTCTCTGGACTCAGCTGAGAGATTGTCCGATGCTGCTCTACTCTCACCGGCCAATTGGGCCATGGGCTCGTCCAGGCCCACCACGCCAACGCCATCCTCTCATAGTTTGAAGCTCTCTAGAAGTGGGAGCAAATCTTCCAAGGTTTGTCTTTACATCTTATTATCCAAAAAGAAAATGGGTTCTGTGCTTTTCTATTTGTTTTTATAATTGATGGGTTCTGGTCATTTTAAGTTTAGTTCTGTTTATATGCTGAGAAAATGGATGATGCAAAAAAGAAAATGAAGTTTTGTGTCTTCTTGGTGGTTTTTTAGAAGTAAAGCAGAAATTTCAGCTCAGCTGAGCTAAAATATGGTGGTATATGTAATATAGTTTATGGTACTTTATTTGGTTTCTTGTGTTTTTATTTTGCTCAAATAAATGAACATTCTGTGTTTCATAAATAGAATTTCCTGTCTCTCCCAACATGGTTGAGCAACCAATCAGGAGCTTAGTATTCTTAGAGCATTCATTTGTGATTTTCCAATGGCATGGAAAGATGAGATTGCCTAGAAATTCCTTCCTTTTCTTTTCTGTGCTGATTTTAAAGTTTCAATGTGATTTAGAGTTTGGTTCAAAAAATTATGATCGATGTATCATTTTCGCCTACATATAGATGAAACTACATGAGCTTTCACCAATAATGTTTTTCCTTGTTCATGGTTTATGCTTCTTAACCTGCATATGTTGAGGACAAGAATTTCGAGAATTTACACATTAGGTCTTTGATGAGATCATATTTTAACACAGATTCTGAGATGAGTTATAGATGGAAATTCTATCTCATGCTGTTTTCGTCTCTTTGAGCATGTGGGGTTAATGCACAAGTCCCTTTCCAGGAATTAGGACCATTCTTGTTTGCCTTAATAGTAAAAGACGACTAAAGATTTTACCTTTCCTTTTCCTCCTCCCCATGGAGAGGGAAAAAAAGAAAAGGAAAGTAACCTGTTTGGCCATTTGCTGGCCTCATCTGTTGGCTGCTAATCTGCAAGCTTTCCGGCAGTGAATTTCTCTTCAAACAAGTAAAAGAAAAGGGAAAGTAATGTCATAAAGCAACTTACGATTTCCTTTTGTTGGATAAACTGATTTCTCCGGCGGTTTTGAAAGCTCAGGTCCATTGTATGGCATCTTTGGAAAACTGGTTTTTNCCATTGTATGGCATCTTAGGAAAACTGGTTTTTTTTTTTTTCTATTAAACCCAAAAAATTGTTTAGCTAGTTTCTTCTTTTTGTTACTGAAATTACTTTTGTATCCCCCTAATTAATTTTTATTTTATTTTTCAAAGTTAAAAAATTGAAAATAAAAAGTAGAGGTTTTTTCTTTAATTTTTGTGTGTTGATTTTTTTAGGGAGTAAAATCGAAATTACAAAGTAACAACAAAAAAAGTGGGGTTCAAATGATACAAATTTTTTGTGGAATTAAATAGAATCACCCTGTATGTTGGATACCTAACATTGATTACACTTGGTTCCATGATTATTCTAACTCCTTTCTTTCCCATTATACCCCTTGTATGTTGGATACCTAACATTGACTTTTTCAGATTACCAAGGCCTATCACTCCCTTTTTTTTCTTGTCGTTATGTGATAATTCTACTTGCTTAGCCTACCCTTTATTAAAAGGCACCTCTTATGCCAATGACAGCAGACGCACCACAAAACTGGTGAAAAAAAATGTCTCTGTTTGAGTGTGCTTATGCATGTAGATATATTTATAAGGTGGGCATTAACTCACCTATCTAACTACAGTGTATATACAAAATAACTTTTAACTAATTTAATTCAATTTCTGGAATGTGTATATTTCAACACTATAGCTTGTTCTTGTACTTGGTACAATGCTGTTGAATACCTCAAATTTTTAAGGAATCCTTATACTGCGATGATAAATGAAATTAGTTTTGATGTTGTTGGTTGTAAGTAATCTCTAATTTCCATAATACCATAGTGTGTGGTTTGTGATTGATATGTCTTATTTATGCTTACGTTTTTGCACTTGTTTTGTAATTTCAGCAGACTTGCTCGATATGCTTAACCAAAATGAAACAAGGAGGTGGCCATGCTATTTTCACTGCGGAATGTTCACATTCTTTTCATTTCCACTGCATCACATCAAATGTAAAACATGGCAACCAAATATGCCCAGTTTGTAGGGCAAAATGGAAAGAAATCCCAGTGCAGGGTCCCAGTCTAGATCCTCCCCCTGGAAGGGTGTCTGTCGGTCCAGTAGGTTGGCCTCAAAATGATGCCTTGATGACTGTGGTACGTCGTTTACCTCCTCCTCAAAGAGACTTGAATCGACAGCACATCGTGCCACTGTTTCAGGGCCCCGAGCCAGGTGTATTTAATGATGATGAAACCTTAGATCACCAGCCTGTGTTTGCTGAGAGAAGCTCTTGCAATAAAAATGTTGCAGATGACAATTTTTTTAGAACGATGGAGATCAAAACATACCCAGAGGTTTCATCTGTGCCAAAATCCAATTCCTACGACAATTTTACTGTTTTGGTCCATCTGAAAGCTGCTACTTCAATTACAAGACAAAATCCTAGCAGAAATGAGTCCAGTTTGCCAAAATTTTCTCAGACTCGCCGTGCTCCAGTAGACCTAGTCACAGTGCTTGACATCAGTGGTAGCATGGCAGGAACCAAGCTTGCTTTGCTAAAACGGGCCATGGGGTTTGTAATACAGAATCTTGGCTCCAATGACAGACTCTCAGTTATTTCTTTCTCTTCAACAGCCCGTCGCCTCTTTCCCCTCCGCCGAATGACTGACACTGGACGCCAGCAGGCACTGCAAGCTGTAAACTCTCTGGTTGCAAATGGTGGGACCAACATTGCTGAGGGCCTAAGAAAGGGTGGCAAGGTATTAGAAGATCGAAGGGGAAAGAATCCTGTTGCCAGTATAATTCTGTTGTCTGATGGGCAGGACACTTATACTGTCAGTGGCTCTGGGGCTAACCAACCACAACCGAATTACCAGTTGCTCCTCCCTTTGTCTATTCATGGTGGTGACAATACAGGCTTCCAGATTCCTGTGCATGCATTTGGATTTGGTGCAGATCACGATGCTTCATCAATGCACTCAATTTCAGAGATATCAGGAGGGACCTTTTCTTTCATTGAGACTGAAGCTGTCATCCAAGATGCATTTGCACAGTGCATTGGGGGGCTTTTGAGTGTTGTGGTGCAAGAGCTGCAGGTGGTAGTTGAGTGTGTGAACACAACTCTCTGCCTTGGTTCACTAAAAGCAGGAAGTTACCCGAGTCGTGTGATGGTTGATGGACGTAAAGGGTTTATTGATGTTGGAGATCTGTATGCCGATGAAGAGAGGGATTTTCTGGTTTCAGTTAATGTTCCAGCAGAGTCTTCTGACAATCAAACATCATTGATAAAGGTGAAGTGCATTTACAAGGATCCTTTAACTAAAGAAACGACAACCTTAGAAAGTGAAGAAGTTAGAATTGAAAGACCTGAATTGGCTGTACAAGCACTAGTGTCAATAGAAGTGGACAGGCAACGTAATAGGCTCCAAGCAGCCGAGGCAATGGCACAGGCACGAGCTGCAGCTGAGCAGGGAGACTTAGCTGGTGCAGTTTCAACTCTAGAAAATTGCCGAAGGGTATTGTCAGAGACCGTGTCAGCAAAATCTCATGACCGCCTGTGCATAGCATTGGATGCCGAGCTCAAGGAAATTCAAGAGAGGATGGCAAGCAGGCATGTGTATGAGGCATCTGGGAGAGCATATATTCTTTCAGGAATGAGCTCACACTCATGGCAGAGAGCAACAGCAAGAGGTGACTCCACTGATGGTTCAAGTCTTGTTCAAGCCTATCAAACTCCATCAATGGTTGAGATGCTTACTCGATCTCAGGCTATGTTGTTGGGTAGTCCATCAACCCAGAGGCTTGTCCGACCATTATGTTCACAACCAAGGCCAAGGTGATCATATAGGATTGCTGTGGGGAGTCATACTCAAATAGCTTTTATGGTGCTTTCCCTTTTTTCCCTTTATTTTGAATTTTTATTTGGGAGAGGGAGATAAAGAGATAAGGCGAGGGTTTTTTGGCTGTGATTTTGCTCCTGTCTTATATATGTAAATCAATAAGAAAAAGAGGACACGGTGGTAAAGGGTATATTGGAAGGAAAGAAGAAAGGAACACTAGGTAGGGTTTATAACATTATCTTTTTTTTTTTTTTATTGTGTTGTGGGGGGTNTAGGGTTTATAACATTATCTTTTTTTTTTTTTTTTTGTGTTGTGGGGGGTGATGTATATAAGTTTTCCTCGGAGAGAAATGGGTACAAGTTTGTAATTGCCAAAATGGTTTGGGTGAGCTCTTCACCTTATGTATAATTGACCTGCTCTCAATTCATTGGAGAAAGTTTTGCTAGTTCAATTCATGTGCAAGTTGCAACTCTGATTTGAAGTTTGTGTATGTGTGCATAGCATGCATAGAATGACCATACAGTCTAGTCTGTGTGCTTCTTAACCATGTTTCTGACCCCAAGGCACGCCACAGAATGTGACTTGGAAGCCATTTGAGGATCTAATTATTTACCCGAAAATAAAGCGTGAGCTGCATGGAAGGTCAAACCAGGCAATCAAGGATTTTAACGGTGCATTTTATTGGATATGTGAGCAACAACTTAATGTTCCGTGCATGGGATACTCTTAGCCATTGAAACATGTGAACAGTACAATGAGATCTACATGCATGGTGGTAATGCTCACCATGGTGAGCAAAATGAATCCTCTTAAGAATAACACTTATTTTTCTTCAACAAAGATGGGCAGTTTATTCCACCAGCAGACTAAAAATTTCAAGCAAGAAACCCAGCACATCTTGCCTTTTCTTCCCTTGAATGCTATGAACCCTTTTAGAGGTCATGGTAGGTAAGCTATTTGCTACTATAATGTCAATTTCTACTTGGAGCCCAAAAAATGGAGTAGCTACATTTTGGTTTTTATCATGCCATCCCCGTTTTCTTTTTATTTACAACCTGTGGTCTATTTATGTAAACAAATGCACTTGCAGGCTTGCACAGCATACATGTACTAAGAAACACGTATAAAAAGAAAGATGCAAAGAAAAAACATCAAACATGGTGTTAACTATTATTCATGAAAACTTGTTTCCCCTACAATCAGTCATTACAAAATTACACGATGGCATATGCTCAAAATGCCACACAACAACAAATCCCAATACCTATAAGCAATTAATTAGGCCGCTTGCCTTGTTCATTTGGGCGAGGAATTCTCTTGTAGTCGTAGTTGTTTATGTCCACCTTCTGCTGCAAAGCCTACAAACAAGTGCAAATTCCAACACGAATAAGCTACAAATGGCATCTGGGTATTATATCAATAATTCAGTGTGTTAGCAACAAAAGCACTTATTATGGCTTATGGCTTATTTTTATACCTTGAGCTCTTCTTCCAGTGTTGTCTTCTTTGGGTTATAGGCGTCTACAGGTCCCGTCCTCGAAAGTGCTTTTCTTGACTCGATAATCTCCCATTCCTGATCGTCTTTCACCTTGGCGATGTCTTTGCTGCCCTGTATCATATGAGCGAGTCCGACCGCGCCGAACACAGTGAGTGAGATCATCGGAAGGCCATATCTGATAAACGGGTGTCTCCTCCCCCACCTCTTGAACGTTGATTTCCCAGACTCGCCGCCACCTTTCGCTGTCGTCTCCACGATGCTTGTCATCATCACCACTGCTTATTCAATTGGGAATTCGGATGAATTGAAATCTCTCTCTGCCGGACAGAGAATTGTCAGTTTGTGGCCTTGGCAGTGGGCCTACTCAAAACAGGCCCAAACTAACCAAGGGCCCACAAGATACACCCACCATTCAGAAAAATTCCAAGATTTTCAATTGTAAATCCGAAATTAAAAATTAAACAAATGATAATAAGATCAGTGGTAAAAAAAAAAAAACAAATGATAAGAAGAAAATTAGATTCAGGATGTGATGCCCAATCTTTAATGCTTTTATTTCCAAAAAGAAGAAAACACAAATTAATTAGGATTACAAAATAAATAATAGAAATTTAGGATTAAATATCTAGTTTCAATACTTTTTCAGAAAATCATTTAAGTTTGACTACTAACTATTGAACTTAATTTTTAGAATAGGTCACAAATTTAAAGTCCATTTATTTTGGGCTTTATTTGTTTAACAAATTTACCCTTCTATTGTCCTTTGGCCCACATATGATGGGTCTTAGATAAAATTTATAAAGTTTTAACAAAATTGTCCTTGATGCTTTTATATTGTCTTGAAAATTAGTTAATATAGTCTCAAATTCAGTTTTAGTTGTGACTATATGACACTCAACTTCAAATTTAGTTGTGACTAAATGATAGTCACAGTTAAATTATGATACAGTCACAGTTAGGTTGTAACTGAATTGAAATTTTTTTAAGAAAAATTGTATTACAATATAGTATAAATAGATATCAAAACAATACTTTTACTTAAAATAATATTTAGTATAGTGGTGGGAATTGTCTTTTTCAACTTACTAAGATAATAACAAC
>QANT01002137.1:0-10996 GCA_003254885.1 Purshia tridentata | reverse complement strand
CCTTCTCCTCCTCTTCCCTTCTTCCCCCCTTTTCTCTCATTATTGGAATTGCTTTTTTCTAACCCGTAGAATTGATTTCTTGGAAAGTTGCCTTGTTTTGAAGCAGTGCCAGTGGAGTATACAGTAGCTGGATGTATGAATAACCTTGAAGAACGTTGTCTTTGTTTTAAAGATTAGATTAGTGCTTCTAGATAGTTTCTGTAACTTTCATCTTGAATTAGTATTGTTATCCCAATTTTGGAGTTTCATCTTAAATTCAATTTACAGGTGAGTTTCTTTCATGACTTTGGTTGGTGTAATATATTGAAATTTGATTCTTGTACTGAGCCCTTGTTGTGGAGTGCACAAAGCTAAAGCTTGTAGGTGTTTACACGTTTGTGACCATTCTTAAGAGAATAAAAAGATACACTGGTTCTTCCCTCTGTGTTAGATGGTAATGGAAACTTTGTAAGTCAGTGGCTGTAAAGTAACATAGCAGGAGGAAGTGAAGTATGGTAGGTTCCTTCTCTTCATTATAACGTGTATTTGGGATTCTCACATTGCAATTGGATCATCACCAGAAACATACATAGTTTGCAATTGAAGTGCAAAAGGCAAGTACGAAACCCATTGTTTCATGTTTAAATCCCTAATTTGATTTTAAATGATAATTACCATTCATTTAAGTTCTCAGTTAATCTGTTTTTGAAAATCATTGATTTTACCAGAGTGTGCAAAACAATGAACATAGCACACCAACTTTCAAAATCTAACTCACAAACGTATAGAAAGACAAACCTTTCAAAAATAATCCTGTGTGTTTCAGTTTCTGTATTTTGACTTTAATCCTTGAAAGAATTTTTAGTTTTAAATGCATAATATTTCCAAAACTATGTTAATTTTGGATTGTGTGAATATCATGTACATATAAGACATGTATTTTTAAAACAAAATCACAGTTAAAAACTGACATTGTCTTACATAACCTGATCAATACAGCAAACAACCACTAAAGATAAACTATCAAAAAACTAACACAAGTTATTGTACTGGCCAATAGTATTTATCAAAACTTGCATTGAAACACCAAATAAGAACAAGAATATCCTAAAACATGGAGAAATATCAATAATATCCTAAAATTTCATCAGTGTTAAATCCACATAGTTTAAAACCAGACATTGTTAGACAATTTCTAATCTTGAAGAATCAAAATCCTGAATAAAAAACAAACATAAAGAATTAGATTCACATCATATAGCAAAAAACTTAGTAACAGAAACTATCACTCAGATCCATGTTTGTACCAGGTTTGTATTTGATTGTTATGTAGCTACATGACTTAGGGTTGAGCTCCCTAGTTTTGGGTGAACTAAATCCTAAGACATATGCTACAGAACCCTAATTTTAAGGCCTAAACCCTATTTATAAACCCTAAACCCAATTCTAAACCGACACTAAAGTTTGTGTTTCACCTAAAACTTAAGTCATAAGCTTCAACATGCATCATGTATACCACCCAAAACACCCCCTAAAACCCTTGTAAACTCAAAATCATGATAAACTAAACTTAAAATCAACATAACGTTACAATAAAACAGCATTGTCAGATAGTAACAATTCAGTAAAAATATACATTAATAAAAAATTAAAGAGAAACTAGAGCACAATTTTCTTCTGATGCTTTTTTGTTGCACAAAAAGTTATCCTTTGTACTTATTTTTCATAAAATGTTGTCCTTACTAAACTTTATACCTTACAAAACCCTAAACACATTAACTATAACTGACAGCTACTTTGGTTTGTCACTTAAGGTGTATGGTTCAACAAATATAATACAAAATTTATATATTTATGCAGAAATGACACCAAAAAAATAAACACATAACACCCAAAAAATACAAGAAAAATAAGGGCAAAAAGAAAGACACAAGGAAAGACAAAGAAAAAGAAGACAAACTGTGACTGTATATAAAACTAAAATAGTGATTGTATGGCATTATATGAAGACAACATAAATGCAGAAAATGGAAACAAGCATGAAAAACGTTATAAACAAAAATGTGGAAGCACCAAACTAATACAGGATAATTTTGTATATTTACTAGTAACTAAACCTGCAAAAGAATCATTTTCAAAATAAACTCAATCAATTATTGTATGACAAAATATAAAAATATGTAAACATGCAAACATAAAATGATTTTAAAGCAATTCAAAACAATAATAGAAACATTCCATATAAATGAAAGGAGAAGAAAACAACCATTTCAATTTCAAGGAGTCAATGCAATACAAAAGGCATTGAAAGTGATTGTGCAAGAATATATGATTTGCCAAACTTTTGAATTAGAGTTTTTAACTCTCAGATTTTAGGATGGTCAACTAATAATAGACATGCCTATGGATCAGCAATCTCATCTTACGGCCGGCTTGATGTGCTCCATAGATTATGGCATGAATGTCAATCATCACTACCTTAGCCTCATACTTGCCTAAACACTTCATTAGAAGTTCATCCTTGCTCCTTCGATAGAGATCATCATCGACCAGAACATAGTTCCTTGCCTGGCATCCTGTCTTTCTTGGATACAGTGGATGTAGATATTTTAGAAATTGGATGAGAGGCCATCTCCAATTGTCATAGTCAACTTGAACACAGCAGATAACGTCGGGTTTTGCTATTTGCCGAGCATGCGGCAATTCGACCTAAAGCCAAATTATGGTGTAAACAATGATATTTACTTATTTTGCGGTTTTCTCTATAGAAAAAGAAGGGTTTATTTATGAGCAATTTTTTTGGGGAAATTATGATTTTTAAGGGTTGGTTTTGAGTTTTGGACAACGGTTTCAAACCACCACATGATTACCCTCTCCTTGATAGTGATACAGTGATATAGATAGGTCTTTGGGACTCATCGTGACACACATATAGGTACAGCTTGTGTGTATGGCCAACTTATTTCCCTATCTAGTATGATGTAGGATTCTGTACAAGTGTATGACCAGCTTATCCCCACTTGCATGTGCAATGAGCTCTGCATATGTGTATGGACATCATCTGGTACCAGTGTGGTGTATGTTTTTAGTTTCAATTGAGCAGTTGCATTATTATTTCAAATATTTAAGTAGCTTACATATTTGAGCAATTTTAGTGATTTTTTAGATTTGATTATCATTCCGAATTTTTTTATCAGCATATAATTTAATTACAAAAGGCATATGAGGATTTTTACATTTCTAATGCATTGCATCCTTTTCAAGATCTCTACATATTTCGTATTTATGCATTTTCTTATGCATTAGAAAGATTTCAAGATTTGAGATGATTTCAAAAATGAATTGCGAAGAAATTTTAAAACTAAGGGATTTCAAAGAGTGATGTGAGGTCTTATAGTAAAACTCTATTTAAAGAATTTGAAAGGATAAATAACTTAAAGGGTTTTAATCACTAATAGTCCCTCTACTTTCACAAAAACATCAAATTGGTCCCTCAAGTGCACTTTCAATCAATTTCATCTCTCAACTTTATCACTAAACATCAATTATACCCCTTTGTTTGTTTCTGTATGTTTTTCCGTCCAAATGGATCATGTGCACTCTCAGCGCCCAATACACAAAGGCAAAACAAAGTGTGAGCATCAAAAATTGAAAGTTTTTGTGTAGTCTTGTTATCTGATTTGGCAAGCATTAATGTAACTTTATATTGATTGACAATGTAGGAAACTCAAACCACTGTGAATGCATCTCAAGAAACCTCAAATCAAGCTCAATCGTGTGCAAGTGTAAGTTCAGCTCAAGCACATGGCTCAACGACATCATCAAGTGTAACAGTTCCAAGGGCCAACAAGGTGAAGTGTCCAGTTAAGAGAGGCAGTCAATGGAGGGTTTGATGATGAATGGAAGTTACTTTGAGTGCTCAAATATTTTTTGTGAGAAGGAAATGCCAACTTGAGATGATTTAATATTTGATCATTATGTGTAGACTTTATAAAAAGGGTTTTAGGAGTATTTTGAAAGTCTAGTGTTTTGAACTAACTCTGGGAGTATTTAGAAGCTTGTGAACCTATGATTTCACTAAAATGACACTGGAATTTTATTTGAGAACATAACAGGTGGTGGGCCTCACATGGATTAACATAACAATATTCAGATTTTATTCGATCATTGGACACTCTCACCATTAATTAGTCCTTGTAATTTACTTATAATTATTCCACTACTTTCACATGCTATTTCTGCTAGTTGCCTATGGACTAGCATGTCTAGATCTTGTGTTTTTCTTGCAAAAGAAAAATTCATATAGTGTTATATTTTAAGACTTTTTATCACTTTGGCAAAAAAAAAAGGAAAAAAAAGAAAAAGACTTTCTATCAATAGAGAGTTTAATGCCAATACGTGGGATTCACAGGTTGTAATGCATAGAGACAAATCAGGGGTTGTAATGGTCATTTTGAATCATTAAGAACAGATTTTGTTGTGAATTGCATTTGCCCAACTCAAGGGTATGTCAAAATTGCACCTGACCCATTTGGACGGAAAAACAAATAGAAATAAATAGAGGGTTATAATTGATGTTTGGTGATAAAGTTGAGGGATGAAATTGACTCAAAGTGCACTTGAAGGACCAGTTTGATGTTTTTGTGAAAGTAGAGGGACTATTGGTGCTAAAACCCCTAACTTAAATGCTTTACTTATATTTTTGTCCACTCATTGTGTAATTTCACATTTTTTCTCCGTTGTGATGTTTTAACTTCTCCCTTAGATATTTGAGATTGCTGAAGTCAAATCGCTCCACATCGAGGCATTCGAGTTTTCCCATCCCTAGCTTAGTGGTATTTTGGGTTCATGGTTTCCTTTTATTGCTATGATAGTCAGAGATTGTATACTTTAATTAGATATGCTTTGATTGGATTTATTATTACTTGGTTTGGGTCTAAGACCCTAATTTGAATCGTGGTTGGAGTTAGTCTCTCGAAAAAAGTGTTTTTCAGGTCTCTTGAATAGATTAGTCCAATTTTAAGGGAGGTTTTATTGAATTTTTGGTAGAATTTTCCTTGGTATTGGATCTCGTAAGATCACTTTCCAGGACAGAATTAGATTAAATCCCCATTAACTCAATTTAAAACGGAGAAAGTTCATTTAATAATGTGTTTCAAACTCATGTAAACTTTTACATAATTTCAATTAATAAAATATTCATAAAATATTGTGACTTTCTTATTTAGATAGAAAATACTGTGCTTTTTAGATGGGTCTATATTAAATTAATGACACTTAAGTAACACAACTTCTAAGCATTCTTTGTACAACACTTAATAAACACTCGTCAACTTGCCCTGTTGTTGTATTTTCCCAATTCTTCCACACACACACTCTGCTACTTTAAGTGGCCAACTTATCATCACGACCTGCACCCAAAAACTTAACTTTATTCACATTACATCTAGAGTAAGTTTCAACCCGAATAATGCCACTTGCCAAAGTCATTAACTCATTGTTGTACAAGGGCGAATTATCACCCTTAGCTTTTGCATCTGTTAAAGGACAATGTAATTATTGTTATTACAAAACTGATTACAGACATTCATTAACAAACAATTATTATCATTAATCACTTATATGTTCCTTATACCATCTCGAAATAATTATTTGTGATTTTTCTCATAATTTAGAGGATAGATGTGCTTCATTAGTGCCTCATCCTCTTTGAGCAACATCATTACTTCGTTGCAATTATTGAATATGAACCAATGAACTACCTCCATGTCGTGTTTTGAGAATTCACAATTAGGAGCTTCACCACACGACCATGTTCTTTGAGAAAAATACATAAAGTGTCTCATTTCTATCACCACTATCGTTGTTGCTTTGGGCCCGAATGAATAAAGACTCAACCTTACGAAGATACATTGCACAATGAGTCAAATATTCATTTGAAATGTATGCCTCTGCTATGGAGCCTTCGTTGCGTTCCCTGTTTCGGTCATACCTTTTGTAAGTGCCTAGCATTCTGCAAAATGAAAGTACATAGTGAGCAACAACATTTTTAATTAACATTGAGGAGAACGTGAAGATAAACTTAAAGAATAGTAACAAAAGGGGCTAGGAGCTGTTATCTTTCTATTGGGTACATTCACTGATACTTGACAGGCCCAACAAGAGTTGCTTATGCTGGTAAATGTGTCAGTAAGTGAACAATTACATAAAAAAGATTGGTGGAAAAATTTGTTTGAACTTGTATAAAATGTATAAAACCTCATTTTTCAATATATCCACATTTGAAACATGCAACGACTTGTGTATATTTGCTGAAAGATCTTTGACACCATTATAATTGGTTCAACCACATTTTCAGGCAAAAATTTCTGAATACCCACCGAAAGAAGCCATTGCAATAACACATAACAATCATGACTTCAATCCTGAAATTTTGCGTGTGTCGATTTTCACATTTTGTGGGATATTAGAAACATGTCCATTTGAAAATTTGTCAGATGCAAGAAACTTTAAGATTCTTTCTTTGCCCTGGCTTCACTGTATAAAAGAGATGTTTATTTATCATTTGGTCACCCTTCTTCACTAAACACATATGTTTCCTAATGCCTATTTCTTGCAAATATTGTCAAGCCTTGGCTGTGTCCTTTGACTTTTCCTCAATGCCCAAAATTGTATCTACCAAACTTTCACACATGTTCCTCTCAATACCATTACATTCAGATTGTGCCTAATTTTTAACTTGGACCAATACTCTAATTTGAAGAATATCGACTTGTTTGTCCACTTTAGATGTGTAGGTGACCTAGGAATATTCTGATTTTTGTTATCGGAATGTTTGCCAATTTGACAAAATTAATTATAGGCTATTAAACTGGCTCAAGATGTCATCACCTAATAATTGTTTAGGTTTCACGCCTATCTCCATTTTTCTGTCAAAATCCTCCTTGTTATTACGCCACATATGGTTTCAAGGCAACCATTTTCAGCAGCCCATATAACATATTTTCTCACCGTGCCAAGTGAATGTTATATCTTGTATACAAATCGGGCGCGTCAGATAACTTTTGGTGCTCCAGTTTGACAGATTCTCATAAGCTAAGAAGTTATTGATTGTCAACATGATTTGTATGCAAGATAAATATTGTATTAGTATACTTATTATATATTGGCAAACCATTTTACCACAAGTCTTTCAGCTCATCAACCAATGACTGCAAATATATATAAATTTCCTTGCTAGAGAATTAAGGCCAAAAAATTAATAGGGTTATCATTGTAAATTTATTTTTTCATGCACCTCCAAGAAGACAAATTATAAGGAATTATGACTGCACCTCCAAGAAGACAAATTATAAGGAATTATGACCACAGGCTAAGTGCTGTGGAATGTGCTAATTCTCTCCTATGAATTAAATTCATTCACAGCAAGTCATAATCTCACATTTTGTGATTTTGCTGAAAAATCGAGATACATCTTATCAAGTTCTTTCCATGCACTTCCGTCTGCAAGATGTCATCACATCGTCATCAACCCGCTTGTCATTGTGTCATCTCGGGTCCGTCCCTATGTGTATGATGTGCCTTGTCACGACCCAAACCCAAGGTATGTCACAACAACACTCACCTTAAGGATCTCAAGAGAGAATAATACTTGTAGCCCAAGTAGAATTGTCCCCAAGGTACCCTAAGATGAGTTAAGCCCTTTGATTTTAAGAACTTGGGATTGGATCAAAGTTTTAGCCGCACAGGAAAATGATTCAAAACATAAATTCATTTAAAACCAAATACCAACTCGCTAGGGTTTCAAGTTCACAAAAGGTACCCCGCTAAAATTGTTTGTTAAGGACAATGTTTAGAAAAAATAAAGTGCAAGGGTGATAACCCATACAGCCAAATAACCAAGGTTCAATGCGGTTACAAAAGAGGGAACGACAAGATAAAGGATAGATGAAGACACAAAGCTGATGAAAGCTAAAGAAACAAGACCTGCTAGATGTCACACAAGATCAAATGCCACGCCACCCAGATCAATCGGGATCGTCAACTGGAGGAAAGTCTGCACTCAAAGAAGTACAGTAGGGGTAAGCGTCACATACGTTCATAGCTTCCCCTCAAGGGACCCTGAGTAGGTTTGAAAATACTAAACTCAAATATTTACTATATATATATCTTCAATGAAAAATAATTCAAAACGGGTCACAACAAAATACCAATGCCAATTTATAATTAGAAGAAAACCATAGATGCAATGCTCATACAACTTTCGCAATTCACAACAGTGAAAAATAGTTTGGAAGCTTCCAATAAAAATCCAAGTTCAAGAGAACATTACCAATGACTGATCCCTATAATTGGGCCAACTACCTCTAACCGAAGTAGCAAGAGAATCCATTTAAAGTTGTACAGTAAAAAGCTAACCGCTTTATAGGCTACCCGCCCATACAACCGCCTTCGGAGGTTTAGGGAATCGAAACCCAAGGTCCACCTATGGAACCCTTTTCTCTTAGGTCATTTAAAATCATCTCAATAGGTATTGCAAAAGCTAATATCGTTCAATTCGAAAACCATGCAACAGATGGCAACCAAAAACATGTAGCTTTCACATGCATCAATATTTACTACCATAAATACACATAATAAAGAGACCATACACAGGGTGTGAGATTCCCCCTACTTGGAATCCAAGCTTAACCTTTTCGTTGTGCACCGCCCCAATCACCAATGTCCAAAATTTCGTCTTTTTGGGTAACTGGAAATCCAAGTCCGACAAAGTAAAGACTTTAGTCAAAGCCGAATTCAAAAAGTCATAGTATGACCTTACCTTTCGTTCATACGTCCTTAGAAGGTTCCAAGTACCTCTAAAGGTTTCTACTTAAATCCAAATTTTAATCTAAGTCGAAGAGGCTGGTTAATTTGACTTCAATAAATCCACATAAAGTTTAGTAAACTCCATTAATTAATTTAATTAATCCAACTTGATCTCTTTAAGAAAGTAAACTAATCCTAGGTTACAAACAACCTTCACCTAATTAAATAAATCTCCAAAATAAACCATTAATTAAACATGCTTAATTAATAAATAAATCCTACTTAATTAATGAACATGCCTAATTAAAATTTAAGCCTAATAATTAAATAAGAAAGGCTGTGAGGATTACCTAGTTGTAGACCCTCTAAGCTTAATCCTCAACCAAAGAGGATTGCCAAGGACCTTATTCCAAGCAAGGAATTCAACAGGGGTCTGCCGAAGAAAGAAATATTTTTGATTAGAGAAATTAATTACCACCCTTGTGGGGTAATTAACAACCTAACCAAAAATAAATGAAACTTTGAAGTATGAAATTTCTCCAAAGTTCCTTTTGGGTTCCCTTCAAAAAAGAAGGATTCCCTTAAAAAGGAATTTTTTAGAAGGAGAAAGAGATAACAAGGTTTGAGTGAAAACTCCAACTCAAATGGGTAGTGTAAAGTAGAATGGAGGGGTGTGGTCCTATTTATAGGCTTGAAAAATAGGGTTCCCCTCCTAAATTTTTGATGTGGGACGAATCCACACACCAAAAACGCACAAAACTGAAGAAAACAACGGGGAAAAAGTGAACTGGGTCGCGCTACCCATGGGTTGACCCGGTTTGTGAGAGGAAACAAGTCAGGCCGACCCGGCTCTGCGAAGCGGGTCGTGCCTCCCCTTTTTTTTTCAATGGCCCAGATCGATGGGCCTTTAATGAGCTCCAACGATCACGATTAAATCGCGACCGGATGATCTGGTGTGACGTGGCCTACCGGCCTTCTATGCAACCGTCTACATCAGCGAATCAACGAGTGCCATGTGGTGCTCACCGTCTATGTCATTTTTTCGAATTTTCTAATTTGTCAAGTTTAAAAATTCACCAAAAATACTTCCGAGCTCTAAAAAATTCCCCGAAAATTCCTACGGACTCGTGAGACCGAGTACTATTTAGCTATGGCCTCAAAACAACAATTTGATTTTCAGAAATTTTATGAAAAATCCAACGCTTCCAAAATAAATTCTGAAAAATCAAATAATAGCCTAAAATAATTATCCAACTTTGGAAATTCATAACTTCTTCACCCAAACTCCAAATTTAACGAACCAAAAACGTCGTTATTCTCAAGTCTTAATTTCTAATTAAGCACAAAATAAAATACTGAAAATTTATAGGGCTTCACGTGCCTTACTGTAGAGAGACATTATATAAAATACATATTGAAGGAGCATCCTATTAATAGAGATTATTTACGGAATGACCTTCTTAGTCGATTAATTTATACAAACGATATGACATGTGTTGACCAATTAAAAATGAATAGGCATACTTTCAATAAGTTGTACTCAATTCTTTGCACTATTGGGAAATTAAAAGATTCAAGGGATGTTAGTGTAGATGAAATGGTTGCAATGTTCCTACATATTCTTGCTCATCATGAAAAAAATAGGGTGATAAAGTTCAATTTTCTGAGATCCAGCGAGACTCTTAGAAGGAACTTTCATTCAGTGTGGAATGTTGTCCTTCGGTTACATAGGAGCCTACTAAAATCACCCGAACCAATTCCTAATAAGTCCACAGATGAGAGATGGAAATATTTTAAGGTATATAACATTTTCTTAGTTTAATTTTCTTACATTTTGTAATTTTGTACTTGTAATAATTAAGATAAACATTTTTCTTTGGTAGAACTATTTAGGAGCACTAGATGCTACTTATATTAGGTTGAACGTGCCTAAGGCAGAAAAGGCTAGATATCAAAATAGAAAGAATGAACAACAAATGTTTTAGGAGTTTGCTCTGAACACATGCAATTTATATATGTTTTATCGAGTTGGGAAGGCTCGGCAACTAATTCTTGAGTGCTTCAAGATGCTATGAGTAGAAGGAACGGTTTAAAAGTACCAAATGGTAAGTTATACCCCTGAGTTATATCATTTTGTTTTTCAATTTTATTACAAAAATTTAGATTGTATAAAAAAAAAAATTGACTATTATTTTAGGCTACAACTACC
>QANT01002136.1:0-10991 GCA_003254885.1 Purshia tridentata | reverse complement strand
TAGTACCTAATATAAAATGCTATTAAATTTTGATAATTAAACTAAAAAATTATTAAAATTTGATATTTAAAGTCAATTAACCTTAATAATATTCGTCTATATTATAATATATTTAAATTATTAATTATATTATATAGAAGTGTATCAATTACATAATAATTTCTCAACCCATTAGATTTATATTAGAACCAGGTTAATTGTTTTTTTTTTTTGACCAAAGGAACCAGGTTAATTGTTAATATCTTATAGTTGATTTATATTATTATGTTTGACTTTTCAACTAGTACTTAATATAAAATGCTATTAAATTTTGATAACTAAACTAAAAAATTATTAAAATTTGGTATTTAAAGTCAATTAACCTTAATAATATTCGTCTATATTATAATATATTTAAATTATTAATTATATTATATAAAAGTGTATCAATTACATAATAATTTCTCAACCCATTAGATTTATATTAGAACCAGGTTAATTGTTAATATCTTATAGTTGATTGCTTCTGAAAGTCTATAAACGAGACGGCAAAAACGGGACGAAGAATAAAAACTCCTTCGAAACTTTAGGCTTACGGAATTGCGCGGCACTTGTAAAACGTAGAGAGCTGCCACGGGTGGGTGACCCAGTTGACTTGTCAAAGTTCTACACTCCGCCTCCAATTTAGCACAATCGAGAAAACGACAACCTTAATTGTTGGAAGTTTCTTCACCTTCTTCAAACTCACATATATTTGGTTGCTGCAAAACACACCCTCTTTCCATATCCATTTCAGATACGACGCCGTACCCAATCCACTTTCTTAGCATAGGAGCTTAATATGTCATGGTTCAGAAACCTCATCCAAGTCTCAGCTACCAGATCAATAAAGTCAAGCAAACCCAGAATTTCAGACCCTTTTTCTTGCACTTTGCTGTCATGCTTTAGCTCGAAGCCGACCCAAGATGCCCAACCGCCGACCCAGTACTCGGGTCTGGGGCCCACGGAGCCCGGCGAGAAGCCGAGGGTGGTGGTGTTAGGGACGGGATGGGCTGGGTGTCGGCTCATGAAAGGCTTGGACACTAAGCTCTACGACGTCGTTTGCGTGTCGCCGAGGAATCACATGGTCTTCACTCCTCTGTTGGCGTCCACATGTGTTGGGACGCTGGAGTTTAGGTCCGTCGCCGAGCCCATTGGGAGGATCCAACCCTCTATTTCTCGGGAACCCGGGTCGTATTTCTTTCTTTCTAATTGTACTGGCCTCGACCCTGAGAACCATAAGGTACGTAAGTTTTTCTGGATTTTGGGTTTGGATAAAGAAATGTGTTTGTAAATAATGAATTGGGGATTGTTAGATTAGTGGCTTTATGGGTAAAGTTTGAATCTTTTGGGAAAAGTGTGACATGGGAAATTTTTAGAATGAAAAATGTGAATTAATTAGTTTTATGTATTGTACATCTTTGGTGGAAATATGAATTTTTATCTGAAAGTGGCCTAATTATAAGAAATTATATGTTTCCATATTTTGATGGAATCTATAGTTGGAAGTATGTGAGAGAACAAGTGATACAGTAGTGATAGAGTTTAGAGTTACAGGATTAGGCTATCCTTGGTTTTTACAATGCCTTACTTGCAAGAAATTTTGGTTTTGGGGAATGAAGGTGCAATGCGAGACAGTAACTGATGGATCTAATAGCTTGGAGCCATGGAAATTTGAAATTTCATACGACAAGTTAGTAATTGCATTGGGAGCACACCCCACCACTTTTGGAATCCGCGGTGTAAAAGAGCATGCCATTTTCCTTCGTGAAGTCTACCATGCCCAGGAAATCCGTAGGAAGCTGCTCCTGAACTTGATGCTTTCGGATGTGCCTGGTATGCTACTTGCAGTTAGGATCACTTAAGAACAACAATCATATGATATGATCGCTCATTGTATAACAACAATCATATGATATGAGCTCTCTTTGTTTATTTCATTCTTGGATTATGGTTTTGGGGCAGGTGTTTCTGAGGAAGAGAAAAGCAGACTCCTGCACTGTGTTGTTGTAGGTGGTGGTCCCACGGGAGTTGAGTTCAGCGGTGAACTTAGTGACTTCATTCAGAGAGATGTTCGTCAAAGATATTCCCATGTGAAAAATTATATTCATGTTACCTTGATTGAGGTTTGTCCATTAAAGCCTATTTTTTGAGATACATCCCAGCCTTCTACAAAAACTTTAGCTGTCAACTGTTTATTGTAGTCAGATAGTATATTACCATTTCAGATTTGCCAATAAAGTTTGAATGAAAATATGATGACTGAGTAATCTTCTTGTCTTAACAGGCAAATGAGATATTATCATCATTTGATGATCGCTTGAGGCGCTATGCTACAAAACAGTTGACAAAGGTAAGAGATATATTGGTGATAAAAGAACCTATTATCCTGGTCTTAGTCTCCCATTAAGTCTCTGGATGTGTTCATTATTCATTGATAGTTTCTCAGTCAGGAGTTCGTCTTGTCCGTGGGATTGTCAAAGATGTCAAGGCTCAGAAGATCATTCTTAATGATGGCACAGAGGTTCCTTATGGACTGTTGGTATGGTCTACAGGCGTTGGTCCATCACCTTTAGTAAACTCCCTTCCACTTCCAAAATCTCCTGGTGGAAGGTAATTTACTTTAGTTTGCTGCTGATTAAATGAATTTCTTTCTCATCTCAACCACCAAAGTTTCTTTCAATTCTAACCATATGGTGATCGTTCTGAATTTACATCTTAAAACTACTTATAAGTTTTTTTAGTACCTTCTGGTGAGCATTTATTTTCTTTATTTTTCCTCCAAAATTTCAGTTTTAAGTTGTTCCATTTGTCTCCTCTGCATCATAAATCTCTAATTCACATTATGTATATGTTTTCTATCAAATACATATTCCTTGTCATATCAGAAGGTTCCAATTTGCTTTTGGTTCACGTTTCCCATTCTTGCTCCCTATTTTCACTAATTAAATTGTTAAGGTATGCTTTAGAAATGGTATATCATGTTTGATTTTAATAAACAGTTTCTCCTATTACAGGATTGGTGTTGATGAGTGGCTACGCGTTCCAACTGTGCAAGACGTGTTTTCAATTGGCGACTGCAGTGGGTTTCTTGAAAGTACTGGAAAACCAACCCTTCCAGCTTTGGCCCAGGTAAAAAAGTATGCCTATCTAGTACATGGAATTGTTGTAGACTTATACAGCATATGTGATGTCTTTTTTTGCCTCTGCATCTGTTCATGACTTATTAGTATTGTAAAGGTCCATACTTTGGATGTCAGCACGGTCCATTTACACATCTAGCGAGGATCTACCAGGGAAAATGAATATAATGTTTACGTTTATTGACTGCTATATTGAATAATGGTAGTAAGTTATACAAGCCAGCATGGTACGAGATTTTACAGGCTGCTGTTAGAGGGTGACTACTTGGGTTATAGTGTTCCTGTTTCAGTACTAGACCTTTATGCATCTGTGTTTCAAATATTTGAAGGTTGCAGAGAGGCAAGGAAAATATCTAGCGAAATTATTGAACAAAATTGGTGAAGCTGATGGAGGGCGTGCCAACAGTGCAATAGACTATAAATACGGGGATCCATTTGTGTACAAGCATCTAGGAAGCATGGCAACTATTGGAAGATACAAGGCTCTCGTGGATCTCAGACAGAGCAAGGTGAATTTCAACTTCTAAGCCTCTCTCATGAGGTTAAAGTTTTTGCAATTCAACCATGAATTATCTTAATTCTAACTTATTCCCAATTCCTCATACAGGAGGGAAAAGGCTTATCACTGGCTGGGTTCCCGAGTTGGTTTATTTGGCGTTCGGCATATCTAACACGTGTCATAAGCTGGAGGAACCGATTCTATGTGGCGATAAACTGGGCTACAACTTTTGTTTTTGGGCGTGATATAAGCAGAATTTAGATTTTGACAAGACAAAATGTTGCTATTTATCTGAATATGAATGTGACTTGAGCTCTTAGCCTCTTTCAAATCAACGAAATCATAGTCCCTCGTATGAATATGAATGTTGCTTTTGGATGGTATTTGCTTTTGACGGCTTTTAGGACTACGGCTCCCACACCTGAAGGGCAACAAAAGTAAAAGGAATTGCACGCTCTTACAAACCCAGTACACCCAATGAACATAAAGGCTATTCCCAAGCAAGTGATGCCTTCAAATCCAAAAATGCAACTAGGAAAAAAATGTTAAAATCCCACAAACTGAGTCACAAGACAGAGACTAGAGCATGCTCATAATGGAATAGTGGACTGTGCTACTAAATAGACAGACAAAATACATGCAAACTGAAAAATGAAAGCAATTTTTCAATCAAAATTATTAGTTGATAAGAATATCATCTTCTGTGAAATGAAATTGTATTAACAATCTTTAGAGTTACGACTGTCAAATCTGGGTAACAAGTTCCAGCTTGAACCTACTATGCAACTACAATTACATGCATTCAGACTTTGCAAACCCAGCTGGTGGACTAGGACCAACCCTCCGCCCCAAGGCTATCTGTGATTCTTGAATTACCCAACTTCTGGCCGATTAGATTTCTTAGTTCCATCTCGCCTGGAAATCTTCCCTCCTTCAGCTTAGAGAAAATCTGCAATATACAGAGTGCAGAAGGTAAATAAAACTATTATTGAAAAGCTCGAAACCAGTATTTCAGCAAAGCAAACGTATGACTAACGAGAAAAAAAGGTTAACCCACCAATTCATTGTTGAGGTAAACTTCAAAAGCGCCAGTGCCTTGGAGGAAGGACTGCATCGCATTGCCAAGAAGCCAAGTGGAAGCAACGGTCCCAAATCTGTTTGCACGCAACGAATAATACCAAGCAGGAGGTGTCGCAATCCCCAACATGGGAAAAATCTGTTCACCCGCCATTACAATCCCAAAGACTCCAACTTGAGCAACAGGAACCAATTTGCTTAGCAGACGCTTTGGAAGGGCTGGGGGATGATTTGCAAGATTAATAACGATCCCAGGAAAAGATGACTCCACCATCTTTGATATTGTTACTGCATTTCCCCTACCAAATAAGTAAAGATAGCTCAATTCCATGATTCTATCTAGTATGAATGCACAGCACACCGCATATCTCTGTGAAACACTCATTGGAACCTAACAGCTAACCCCAAACAGATTCCAATTTCTTAAGCATAATTGTTCAAATTGAATTATCCATCACCTCACATCATTAGCACATATACAAAGGAACCAAACTCTAATGGAGCAGATTAAAATAATTCGATATAAAACTAACGACCAATACAATAAAAACAGAAGAGAAGTAAGAAATTTACTTGTATGAGCAAGAGGTGCAGAAATTAATGTTGATTGTGTTGCCCAGGCCGATTGCTCCAACAGCGCTTGGTTTCTGAAATCCAAGAAAATCAAAGAACGACAACAGAAATTAGCATAGGCAGAAAAAGATGGCTTCAATTTCAACAAAATTGGAAAGAATAAAAGAGAAAAATAGTTCGGAGTACCTGGGAGGGAAACTCTAGGGTTTCTAGGGCAACTGGTTGTTTCGGGAGGTGGTGATGGTGATGGTTATGGTGGGGGCCCTTATGGGGTAGGGGTGGGGGTGGAGTGAAAAGGTTGAGGAGATCGATGCAGAAGAGGAACAATGGTAACCCTAGCAGAACGATCTGTGCCCGATCCATTGCTACAGAGAACAGTGAGAAACAGAGAGTCGGAGACGAAGGTGCTTCTTTTGCTTTGGCTACTTCAGCCTACATGAAACTCTATGGAACTTTGCACCATTTGGGCCTCATTCCCTTGAGAGTGGCCCAAATACTATTGGGGTCCTGGCTCAGTATTAACCCATGCATGGGTGACCCTGCACTTAAAGTCAACACTCGTGGTTGACTTTTGTTCCACTTCCTCTTCCACTGTTCCACAACTCAAACGCGGCAAAATGCAATTCACAGCAGTTGCAACGACGATTTCGTCACCATCATCAGTCTCCTCGGCGCTGGACTCCATTTGGGGCTTGCTCGCCGAGCTGGGCGCCGCAGACTACCACCACCAGTGTTCCTTCGACGTCCCTCGGCGCTTCTCGGGCTTCGCACAGCGGCTCCAGCTGGCGCTCAGCCAGCTCACCCGCTCGGCGCGGTCGCTCGACTCCTTCCCTCCCTCCGTACACACCGCCATGAAAGGCATCGCCGCCGACCTTACCGAGGCCCTCCAAACGCTGTCGTTTTACAAAAGCAAGAGCAAGATCTTCGTCCTCGTCAACTGCGTCTCCCTCTGCGCCGCCGTACATGACCGCGCAGTAGCCGTTTCCGGATGGCTCGCCCTTCTTGACGCCGCTCTTCACGACCTCCCAGATCTCCGCAAGAAGATCGCCGATCTTTCCAGAGACATGAAGCAAGCTCACTTCAGAGTAAGCAAGCCAAGTAGTCCAAAAACTCGCCGAGTTTTTTTTCTTTTGATTTTTGAATTTTGAAATTGAAATGTAAATTGATTTTTAGGTTACGGAGAAGGAAGAGAGAGTACAGCACACGCTACAGAAAGAAGGAGAAGCAACGCAAACGAAGACAAGCAAAGCGGTCGACAGCGCCATTATTATGGATTTAGCTCGAGCTCTCGGCATTGATCCTGAAAATCAAGTCGAGCTCTCCAAGGAAATCAAGCTCTTCAGGAACGATGTCGTATGCTCCGATTCGGTGCCGGAACGCCGGATTCTGGTGTCGTTGGAGAGAATTATCGACAACTGGGCGGTGGAGCCTAATTTCTCGGCCTGGAAAACCGGCCTGGAATTCGAAGACGACGCTCAACTCTCGCCGTTCAAGAATTTCCTCTGTCCCTTGACCAAGGAGGTGATGAGGGACCCAGTGGTGCTCCATTCGTCGCAGACGTACGAGCGGACCGCCATTCGGTACTGGTTCGAACGGTGTTTGGAGGACGGCCGAGAGCCCACTTGTCCGGTCACCGGGCAGATGCTTGAGTCATTGGAGCTGAAACCAAACATTGGACTTGCAGGGGCCATAGAGGAATGGGTCAATAGGAATGTTGAAATTCTCGTGAAAATAGCGGTTCAAAAGCTCAGTGAGGAGCCTCTTTTGGTGGATTGTATAGAGGCAGTGTTGGATAATATTTATAGCATCTCGGAGGAGCATCCCACTTGTAGGTATAGAGTTAGGATTGCTGGGGTTCTTGTGCTTATTTTGAAAATGCTCAGGGACAGTTCCAAGAGTGTTGGGACGCATTTGAGGAGCAAAGCTCTTATGGCTTTGCTTAGCATGGCCAAGGACGAAGAAAGCAAGGTGGGTTTTTCACTTTTCTGTTTTTTTTTCCCCGTATGATTGTCAATTTAATTCTTTTTAATTATATTCATTCTTGTGCACAAAAAGTGGCTTAAAATTGTTTATAATAGAGTAATAATCAGAGGGCCGAGTGTGGAAGTAGAGGGTATTAAAGAATGAAATGTATAATAGTGATTGTAATCCTTGTATGTTTGTCTTCCATATAATTTAGAATTTTCATGCTAATTTAGTCTATATGCTCCACTATGGTCTATGCCTGAAAAATTAAACTCAGAATTTACAATTTCTTGTGATAATATGCTGTACTTTTGTAGTATGTTGCTTTTTGAAATTGATATTTGTGTCTAGTAGGCCCTTGTGGTGTCTAAGGTTTTTACTAGTTTCTGATAGAATGTGTTCAAACATTTCTAGACAATCATGCTTCAAGAGGGTATCACTAGATTGGCCATACATAGTCTTATTGGAAGCTCGGAGGAAGAGAGAGAGTATGCTGTGAAATTGTTACTTGAGTTCTCAAGTGATGAAGCTTGTTGCATTAAAATTGCATCAGAAAAAGGAGCACTGGTTCTTCTCTCAAGCATGGCAGAAAACCTGGAGCATCCTGGTTTATCCAATTTAGCCAAGGAAGTATTAGAGCGGATGGAGAAGGTGGACGATAATGTTCAGAATTTGGCTGTGGCAGGGAGATTTGAACCCTTACTTAGTCGACTTTGTGAAGGTATATCTTCTTCTAATTTTTGGTTTTTCCATCTGAAAATCACTATATTGTAATGGATTACATTGGAAAATCAGGTGTCCAAGTTTCTTGTACAAAATAATGGAATAAGAAGCAGAAAACACCCTTTTACTATAGACTGCAGTGTGTGGTGTGATTTTATATTCACATGTTATGTTGGAATCTGAGTTTTTTGGCAACAGGTTCTGACGATGTCAAAATTGAAATGGCATCTATGGTGGGAAGTATGGCCTTGACAAATAGCAGCAAGGGACAAATAGCTAGGAAAAGTGCTAAAATACTAGTTGAAATGCTATCTAAGCCAGAAGGAAGAGCAGCGAGCTTGCAAGCATTGTATAACTTGTCAGGTCTAGATGACAATGCAACCATCCTTGTCGATTCTTCTGTATTTCCAGCTCTTACCAGTATCCTTTTCGTAAACGAGGATGCATCACCCGAACTGAAAGAATTGGCTGCATCAACAATTGCAAATATAGTATCAAATCCAGGGCAATGGGAACTGGCATCTGCTGACAAAGAAGGACATTCTATGCAGTCAGAATCATTTATATATAGTCTTTTGGGGTTTTTACCTTTTGCATCTCCACAATGCCAAATGTCTATTCTTCATATCCTATATGGAATTGCGTCGTCTCCCCAGGCATCAGGTAATTTGGTTTGTGCTTCAAGTGAGATTGTTTCAGTTATCATTGAACCATTTATTTCCTCTGTGTACATTTTACCCAGAACTTTCCTGCATTTATGTCATGTTCACTGCCTCAGTAAGTTGGTTCTTTTTATTTTCCTTGGTTTTATATATTTATTTAGTATTTTTGGAAATGAAATTAGGAACAGATGTGGTTGATGCAGATCAAATGGAATCCTTTTATTGTGTTTGGTTTATATCTTGTTCCTATAGAAAGGCTGTTATGTCCAACATATTTCTGGAAGAGTAGTTTTCTCATCATACGGAAATTGAGGCAATTACTATGTTCTAACAGGATAACCATGTTTCTTTGCTTCTATTTTCAGTGTTGGTAGCTTGTCATATAAAATCTGGGGAAGGGATTAAAACCATTTTACCATTTCTCGAACACCCAGAGGTTGAACACAGAATTCATGCTTTTAGGCTTACAAGACTACTCTCAGAAAGGTTTGGTCAAGATATAGCTAATGAGCTAAGGCCTTTTAACAGGCTCCCCTTGTTCAAAGACAAACTATTAGGCAACGAATCGACAGATAGTGAGAGATCTGATGCTGCATGCATACTTGCGAACCTTTCACTCTCCGAAGATGAAGTGAGAACACTTCTAGGAGTTAGTTTTGTAAGATGGACAGTTTCTACTCTCAAAAACCAATGCCAAACTTCCAATGGGAGGATTTCACGACCTGCATCAAGCATGTTGGAAGGTCTTCTTGGTATTTTACTTCACATTGCAAGGAGCCTTGATCCCCAAACTCTTAGTACATTCAAAGAGCATAGCCTTATTACTATATTTCGTGATCAGCTTTGTTATCATTCAAACCCAAGAGTGAAACAACTAGCCGCCCTTGGATTGAAAAACTTGTCTGAATATGGAAGGTTACTAGCTGCTGTGGAATCAGAACCACCACCTCCTCATGGATTCTGGTCTTATTTGGTGTTAATGTGTGGAAGCTCTTCTCTAGAAACTTCTACATGTCCGATACACAATGCTCCATGTGATGCAGATAGTCAATTGTGTTTGCTAAAGAGCAACTGCATCAAACCCCTTGTTGATCTACTTAAAGACGAGGACACTAGTGTTCAGATTGCTGGGGTGGAGGCACTATCCACTCTAGTAATGGATACTTCTAGCAGCTTCAAAAGAGCGGTCGATGAGCTTGAACAATTGGGTGTGGTTAAAGCAGTGATTTCTCTTTTCACAGAAGTTCGGCCAGGTGAGCTTCAAGAGAGAACCATTTGGATCATAGAGAGAATATTGAGAGTTGAAAACCACACACATGGACACTCACTGAATCAGTCTCTGGTATGGGCATTGGTGGAAGCCTTTAAGCATGGCAATGCCAACACAAAGAGACATGCTCAGGATGCTCTTACTAATTTGAAGCAGTTATCTGGGGTTAGCGGCATATCCTCATGTCAAACCCGGACGCGGAGTTAGTTATTAACAATGATAAAATTCTTGTAATTTTCACTGAGTGGCGCTCAACCTGTATGTATTGTATAGTTTTACTCAAAGAGTCCCTCAATTTTGCATTATTGTTTTAACTTGTAACTTTGTAAGCAATCAAGAGGGTGTTGTGAATTATCAACTGGGCCTTTGGACTACACCACTTTGGAGCCAAATTGGGTGTATAAGAGCAAAGTTGAGCCCATTACATTGTTCAGATTTGCTTCTTTTGTTTTATACTGGGCTCATAAATCATATCTTGTAATGTCGAGCTCAATTTCACGGAAAAGCTTGACTACATCGTCAAGACTGTTTAGTTATATTAAAATAAAAGTGAAAGTGCTACTGCATTTTGGGAACTTTATAGAAGCACATTGCAACAGTGCAAAGCAGCCAAAAAAGAAAAAAATCTAAATCTTGCCGCCTCTGTTGAAAAGTTGAAAAGTTGAAATGTCACCATTTTTATTCACTAGGAACTCAAACCAATACACCTAACAATGAGACTCCATTTGACGTAGGAATTTTCTTTCTCAAATTTTAAAACAGTATGGCCGACCTCGTTTCTTTCAATTTTCTTTCTAACTTTTAGTTATATAACTTATATCACTAAAAACCTGGAAAACACTATTGGTTCCATTCTTTTTTTTTCTTTTCTAACCTACATAACATGTTATATAATCATATCACATCATTACCTTTTCCTTTTTTTTAAGTAATAAATAATAAATATGATCTTACTCTTAGAGTATCTCCAAAAAGCTCTTTAAATAAATAATTCTTCATTTTTTGAAGAGAGAGAAGAGCATTTTGGGCTCCAAAAGATCCTTCAAAATGAATCTTAATTT
>QANT01002135.1:0-30244 GCA_003254885.1 Purshia tridentata | reverse complement strand
TGCTTCCTTGATGCTTATTCAGTCCATGAGCAACCAGTGCTTGGGAATAGTACCCCAACCCATCCGGATGTTCGTCCTCTCCATCCTTATAGACTTCTTCAAGCGAACCTTACCCAACTCCATCCAAAGGTTCCTCCTTTCGCTCTTTCATGGCTTCTTCAACCGTTTGCTGAGCGACCAGCCCATGACCCTGAAATTCCAAGAATCCCATGGCATGGTTCGCAACGAACTCTTCAGTGCTTCGGAGCATTACTTGCAAGACAAGACCAGCCCTTCAACTCGGCTTCTCAGAATCGCTCATACTCGGAGGGAGACTCAGTCCTCCTACCACTTTGCGCACAACCAAGAGTTTGAGGACGAGTACCAAGGCATTGAGCTCAAGTGGAAGTTCAATTCCGTGAAAAGCGCAGAAGCAGTTCTTTGAGCTTTCTTTTGACGTGAGGCACAAGGAAATGGTGGAGGCTTCTTACTTGCCTNACAAACTTCTTGAACTTTAGCCAACTTGCACTAACTAGAAAGAAGTAGAAGATTCTAGATCTTCAATTAAACCTCTTGCACTAACTAGAAAGAAGTAGAATATTCTAGATCTTCAATTAAACCTCATGGGCTGGACCAATCCCAACAAACGGTTTTGGAAGACTTGGACAGGTTTTTGAAGGGGAAAGAGTTCTATCAAAGGGTGGGAAAGGCTTGGAAAAGAGGGTATCTTCTGTATGGTCCTCCAGGCACGGGTAAATCGTCACTAATAGCTGCCATGGCTAATCATCTCAAGTTTGATATCTATGATTTGCAACTGACCCATTTGAAATCGGACTTGGAATTGAGAAGGGTATTGGTTGAAACAAGAAACAAATCTATACTTGTGATTGAGGATATAGATTGTGGTCTGGAGCTGAAAAATCGAAAGGATCCAACAACGAGTACAAGGAGCAGTAAAAAAGACTCTCTTGATGTCAGTATTAATTTTTCTTTGCAATGTAAATGGCTAAATTTGTTAGTGTTGGTATTTAATGTCCACACAAATGGCTAAAATTATTAGATATGCTAATTACATTTGTTTTCTTCAGACACAGATTACACTCTCTGGACTACTCAACTTCATAGATGGCCTGTGGTCTATTTGTGTAGAAGAGAGGATCATAATATTCACTACTAATCATGTGAACAAGCTTGATCCTGCATTGCTGCGTCCTGGACGAATGGACATGCACATCCACATGTCGTATTGCACTTATGGCGGGTTTAAAACATTGGCGCGCAATTACCTGAGCATCTATGAAGACCACCCTGTGTTTGAGGAGATTGAAAGTCTACTCCAAAATGCAAAGGTCACTCCTGCACAAGTGGCAGAGGAGCTAATGAAGAGTGAGGATGCTGAAGTTGCACTCCAATGTCTGATCACACTGCTAAAGCAGAACAAATAGATGAACGAAGAAAAAGAAGATGAAGGAAATGGCATAGGGGAAGATGATGATGATGATGATGACAAAATAGCATAGGCGGTGTCAGTGGAGGAGCAGTGGTAGGCAAGTACTAGTAGTAACTAATGCTGACATGTTAAGCTACTGGGGTAGCTTAGTGGTGATGTGCTGGTTGGTTTTGGATTATAAAAATTAGGTTGTTTTGATATCTCCAGTTCTTGACAATTGGAAGTAAAGTTTGATTGTAAATAGAACAGTGGCATATTCCGGCCCAAACAGGATCCATTTCAAGTGTTTCAGTTCAAAGATCCTGACTTGCTGCCTTGCTTTTTCATTCAGCATCCTAAGTTTCAAAGATTAAACCAATATTTTTTAGTCATGTATTCACAGAATCACAGAGAAAGGATATGAAATGCAAACCAACACAAAAAGAAAAAAAAAAGCATATAAAATGCTGCCAATATATCTATAAATGTACTTCAAGGGTAAAGAGTATATGCTCATCATGAGTACCCAATACAACTCAATTGTTCTAGAGCTCAAAAAAACTTAGCAACTTGTATTTCTTGTATTTTCTATATGTGCTGCACAAAATGTGGAGAACCTCATGTCACTCTTAAATATTTAGTCTGCTTCCACAAATCCACAAAATACTTGATGTTCCAGCTGCACCTACGGACAAGATCCATGAAAACCATTTCTATATTGACGAAAACTATGTGCTTAAAGTCCCAACTCTATGCCTCTTTTATTACTCTGTGAAATCCCAATGTAATGCATCATAGCTTCCTACAAAAAATATACGAAATACTTAATATGACAGCAATTAGATATACACCATCAACCTTTCTTTAATTATAAATAAGTACGTTATCTATAGCATTTGAGTTAACGACATGTTATCCTACTGCAAGTTCGTAGTTGCACCAATTTTGGTTACAGTATTAATATAGGATCCCTTAGAACATATGATATCCTTTTTTTTTCAGAATTGGTATGCTGCATTGCATCAAATAAAAAAAAAGAAAACTAAAAGAATGGTAGGCTGCAATTTATGACAAATGAAATTAGTATGCTGCAATTTTAAAGTCAAAACATCCCCCAGACCATATTCCACAAAAAAACAGACAAGTAAAGTTTCTGTATTGTTATGAGTATTCTCTGCCCTAAAGCAATTGCTCTGAAGCCGGCCAAAATTATTAAATGAATATTAAGGTTGTCATATGTGGACTCATATAGACCTGCAGATTAAACAAATTAAGAGCATGCATCAATGTGGAAGAATGTTATATTAATCAATGCTTATCTCTTTATCTACCGTTCAGGTTAACCATCCACAAATCACAATAATCATATTATAAATAGTACAGAGTACAGTATGAGTGTCCAAGAAATGTCCATCACTGACCAACCAGAATATATTATTAAGGAACCAGTTTTGGATCCATAGCTCCAATTCTCATCATTGATATCAGTCTCTTCTCCCCCATCATCACTTGATTCTAACCAAGCAGAAAATGAAGTAGAAAAACTTAGATCAGCAGGTGCTTCCAGGTTATAGTTTATGTTTAAAATTTGATCTGAAATCAATTTGAACGAATGAAAGTGCTACACCTTTGTAGACTAGGAGTTCAGGTCAAAAAAGTAAATGATGTATGAAAAAGTATCAGTGATGAAAATTCCCATCATTTTTACAGCCCATGGTTAAGGGTATGCCACATGTAGTGTAGTTTCCCCTTCTTTAGTTCAAGTTTGTTTTCAAACAACTATTAATTGATTAAAGAAACTCTTTTCAGCTTCTTTATTCAGCTTCTTTATGGAGACCTTCCAAATATTACTTTCCCATTTCCACAGAGGCTTCCAAGATTACTTTCCCCATTTTCCCAATGCTTCCTGTGAAAAAAATTAGTGTTTCCACACCAAAATGGCTGACGGCTTGTGCATCCACGGTTGCTTCCTTGCTGCTTATTCAGTCCATGAGTAACCAATGCTTGACAACAGTGCCCCAACCCATCCAGAGGTTCGTCCTCTCCATCCTGATAGACTTCTTCAAGCGAACCTTACCCAACTCCATCCAAAGGTTGCTCCGTTCACTCTTCCATGGCTTCTTCAACCGTTTGCTGTACGATCAGCCCTTGGCCCTGAAAATCGAAGAATCCCATGGCATGGTTCGAAACGAAATTTACAGTGCTTCAGAGCTTTACTTGCAAGACAAGACCAGCCCTTCAACTCGGCTTCTCAGAATCGCTCAAACCCGGACGGAGACTCAGTCCTCCTACCACTTTGCGCACAAGCAAGAGTTTGAGGACGAGTACCAAGGCATTGAGCTGAAATGGAAGTTCAATTCCGAAAAAGAGAAGAACCGATTCTTTGAGCTTTCGTTTGACGTGAGGCACAAGGAAATGGTGGAGGGTTCTTACTTGCCTTATGTTATGGAGAGGGTTAAGGCCATGAAAGAGGAAGCCAAGGTGGTCAAGCTGCATACAATCAAGGCAGAAGGGTTCAGAATCGGATGGATTGCAATGAAGTTCGAACACTCTGCAACATTTGACACGGTAGCCATGGATCCAGAACTGAAGGGAACGGTTTTGAAGGACTTGGACAGGTTTTTGAAGGGGAAAGAGTTCTATCAAAGGGTGGGAAAGGCTTGGAAAAGAGGGTATCTTTTGTATGGTCCTCCAGGCACAGGTAAATCGTCACTAATAGCTGCCATGGCTAATCATCTCAAGTTTGATATCTATGATTTGCAACTGACCCATTTGAAATCGGACATGGAATTGAGAAGGGTATTGGTTGAAACAAGAAACAAGTCCATACTTGTGATTGAGGATATAGATTGTGGTCTGGAGCTGCAAAATCGAAAGGATCCGACGAGGAGTATAAGGAGCAGTGAAAGAGACTCTCCTGCGGTCGGTGTTAATTTTTATTTGCAATGTCAATGGCTAAATTTGTTTGTTAGTGATTGGTATTTGAGGTCATAAAAATGGCTAAAATTATATGGTGTACTAATTACATTATTTTTTCTTCAGCCTCCGATTACGCTAGCTGGACTGCTGAACTTCATAGATGGCCTGTGGTCTAGTTGTGTAGAAGAGAGGATCACTGTATTCACTACTAATCATGTGGACAAGCTTGATCCTGCATTGCTGCGTCCTGGGCGAATGGACATGCACATCCACTTGTCGTATTGCACGTATGGAGGGTTTAAAACATTGGCACGCAATTACCTGGGCATTTATGAAAATCACTCTTTGTTTGAGGAGATTGAAAGTCTACTGCAAAATGCAAAGGTCACTCCTGCACAAGTGGCAGAGGTGCTAATGAAGAGTGAGGATGCTGAATTTGCACTCCGATGTCTAATCACACTGCTAAAGGAGAACAAATTGATGAATGAAAAAGGGGAAGGTGAAGGCAACGGCATAGGTAGTCTGTAGGTGAAGATGATGCTGACAAAATAGCATAGGTGCGATCACTGGAAGAAGAATGGTAGGAAAGTGGTAATTAGTGCACATGTTAAGCTACTGGGTAGTTTGGTGGTGATGCGCTGGTTTGGTACCAGATATTAGGTTGTATATACATCTCCAGTTCTTGACCAATGGAACTGGAGTTTAATTGCGAATAGAACATTGGCATGTTCTGGTCTTTGACCAATTGTTAAGGAAGTGAAGTTCTTGAAGAAATATTGGAGAAATTGAGTTGACAAACAGTCAGCATTATTAGAGCAATTTTGAATCCTTTCAAAAACTGTAATCAACTCAAATTAAGAATTCTTTCATTTCAAGAACCATACTATTCAACATATTTTTACAGTTAACAACTGTACAAGCAACTGTTTATCGCATACTAATCAAAACTATAAAATGAACAAATCCTTGGCTCGTAGAAAACAGTTTGCCAGTGGGTGACCCAGGCCACAGATGCAAGCTCTTTATCGCACATGAGATCTCATTCTCTCATAACTGAAATTCTGATGCAAAACAGAATCTATTTAGCTCTCCACAGTTCTCATCTTAAAATTCGCAAGCTTCGTTGCAAAGCATGGGATACAAAATTTCCAGGCTGCCTCTTTCTCAGATTTCATCTAGTTCTCTTGACTTCATTCTCTAAGGAGTTATTCCCGGAACAAAAGGAACAGCTGGCTTTTCTGTCTTTCTTTTCTCCACCAATACGGCTTGTGTTCTAAGAACCACCCCAGAAATGGAGGCTGCGATTTGAAGGGCACATCTTGAAACCCGACAAGGATCTATAACTCCTGCATTTGGAAGATCTTCATACCTGCCTGTCATTGCATTGTACCCAATTCTCCAATCACAACTTTTAGTCTTCTCCACAACAACTTCTCCATCATCCCCTGCATTAGTTGCAATTGATTTTGCAGGAGCAAGGAGAGCCTGCAATTCATCATTGACGGATCTTACATTTCTATTTTTATTCTTATGAGAAAACATTGACAGATGTTACTTGTATCGGTGTTTGTGTCTGTCCATGTGCACATGCAAATGCATGCACATTCATAGAATACCTGTTTGTGTGTGTGAGTTAAGGAAAGAAAAGAAGAACCCACCTTTGCCACAAGGTCAGCACCAATCTGCTCATCTAAATCTTTCATAGAATCCTTTATGACAGGAATTAATTCTGACAGATGTACATATGTGGCACCACCACCAGGCACTACCCCTTCTTCCATAGCAGCAAATGTAGCATTCTTTGCATCCTCAATTCTGAGTTTGCGATCTTCAAGTTCCATCTCAGTATGCGCTCCTACCTAAGTCACATGTACATTGCTTGATAAAGTAATGATAAAAGTAGAAAAACAAAATTTGAAAATAAACATTAACTGAAGAAATTCATTTCATTTTCTGTTATGGTTGAAAACAAAAGGCAAATAAACATTAAGCTTTTCCAGTTTGCACCAGAAATGCACAATCACCATTAAGAAACATACATGAATTAAAAAGATGACATTTTCTACATGCATCATAAAAAATATAGTAGCTCTTTCATAATGCAGACCTTAATTACAGCAATTCCACCAGAAAGCTTGGCAATTCTTTCAGAGAGCTTTCTTGACAAGTTTGCATTTTCTGTTTCTGCTAGATCCTTCTTGATCTGCAATATTCTTGCCTGAATCTCGGCTTTAGTAGAAGGGTCAGCAACTATGGTTGTTGAATTACTTGTTATTGTCACTTTTCTTGCAATTCCAAGTTGATCTGATGTTGCACTTTCAAGGGTGAAACCAAAATCTCCAGAGAGAAAATCAGCACCTGAAAGTTACAATTGTTTTCTATTTATGAGAGAAAGCAGATCAAATATTGTAATACCCTCATGCAGAAGTAATCTGATACACAGAACCTAAAGTTCTCACAACAAAGAATGACAATGATGTTAATTTATAGACCATAAAATAAGGCAACCATGGAAGTGAATTTCTTGAGGTTTCTGTTAGTTAGTCCACCAGTTGTTACATTTTCTATCCTCTTTGCATGCTTCCTATAAGAAAAGGCTGGTTTATTTTCTGAGTGGTGAATATCTCAAACTATTTCACACTCAATCTAATAACTTCCAGGGTAAATAAGTTATTAATTTCTGCAACTTCAATATTACCTTTGGTGAATATCATGCTAATGAGCAGAGGTTGAACTCTTAAAACATTTTAAATTGCAGATTTATACTTCTGCTAAGTGAGATTTGGGTCATCGTCATAGTCCTTGTTATTAAATGGTGCTTGCATCAAATACACTCATAATTATATAGCTGTATATATCTAAGAAGTATACATGAAAAGCAGATAAAAGGTTGTCATGCACTAAAATGTTCACCTGTCATTAGTGCAATATCTTGCAAAAGTGCTTTTTTTCTCTCCCCAAATCCAGGACATTTTACAACAGCAACATTAAGTAAACCCTGCATTTTGTTCACCACTAACGTTTCCAGTACTTGCTTTGAGATATCCTCTGCAATGATTAGCAGTGGGATATTCAATTGGGTTGTCTTTTCCAGTAAAGAAACAATTTCTTTAACAGTTGAAATCTTCTGATCAGTTACTAGGACCTTAGCTTTGTCAAACTCCACAACAGATCTTTCCTGGTTAGTAATGAAGTGGGAGGACATGTAACCGTTGTCAAACTGTACAGGAAGAAAAATACCAGAATTAATGTAGGCAAGCGAATGGCTACTAAAAGAACTCGAAAGATGTGCAGACCACCAATGCAATTTACTTGAAATATTTGTAATATCTGTTGTTGGAACAACCAACCCACTCAACCAAGTAAACAAGGCAAAAATTAAAGAAATAAGAAAATCAACTAGACCCCAACTTTAGTCCTCAGATTTCCTTTGTGATATTAACATTTACATATCTATAAGATTTCACAAATAAATAAATATCTGTTGCAATCCAATCATAAAAACCTTTTCCCTATTCATTTTTATGAAAATCCTACAATGTTAATAATGTAAATTTTTTCTCAAAATTTATAAACTTTGTCATAATTTTTTGACTGGGAGAAAATCATTATAATTACCTTCAGTCCTTCTTCAACTAAAACAGAAGTTTCAAAGGATGAGGATGACTCAATTGAGATTACTCCATCAGGGCCAATCTTTTCAATAGCTTCAGCAATCAAGTTCCCTATGAATTCATCATTTCCGGCAGAAATTGAGGCAACAGCTACAAAAAGGAGAACACTGTTAAGATTGTATTTATTATAAAAGACAGGAAAAGAAACCAAAAAAGTTATTTTTATGTAATTTGAATGACGAGAAATGATCACCTTTAATATCGTTCCTTCCTTTTACGGGAAGACTTTTCTTCTTCAAGACCTTGACCAATTCATTTACAGTCTTATCCATTCCTTTCTTCAGAGAAATTGGGTTAGCCCCAAAAGCTACTGCCAATAGCCCACCTTTGATCATTTCTCGTGTCAAAATGATTGCAGTGGTGGTACCATCACCAGCCAAATTATTCATTTTACTTGCAACCTGCAAGTAGTACAATAAAGATGTAATATTTCTAATTGCACGCTTGAAAAATCCACCAACACGAGTTTCAGTAAAATAATTATCTAGCAACCATGAATGACCTCTTGGATTAGCATCGCTCCCACATTCTCAATTGTATCTTCTAGCTCTATGGACTGAACAATTGTTACACCATCATTGATCACTTTCAGTGTTTCAGACTCAGAAAGAACAACATTACGTCCTGCATGTTTCACCTAAAATCAATCAACAATTCTCACATAATTGACATCACCATTTAATTATTTGTAAAAGTCTAAAATCACAAATTAGCTGCATTATAATCATTGATATTCCAGATGATCTTACGAGTTGACCAACTAAGAAAAACTACGAATCCTTCCTGACCAACTACGTCAACTATGGCTATTTTCAGTATTACAAATTTACAATACAGCAATGTTCAGCACAACCATGCAATTTAATAAGTCAGCCATACCTTTAGGTCCTAAGGTAAGAGAAACAGCATCAGCAAGCTTATCTATCCCAGCTTGTAAGGTATTCCTGCATTCTTTACCAAAAGATATCTTCTTTGCGCCTGCTCTGACCACAAGACTCCTCAAAGCCTGTGGCTTTCTCCAAAACTCAGATACTCGTTGCTTCCCAGAAAGGCTCTGCATCTGCAATTAAACCCAATAGCCCAAAATCACAATAGAGAGATGGGGAGGGGGAGGGGGAGAGAGAGAGAGAGAGAGAGAGAGAGAGAGAGGCTTACAGAGAAGAGAGATTTGTGAAGGAGGAGTTGAGAGGAAGGGGAGGAGACAGACATTTCTGTGGCTGGCTGAACAAGGGTTTTGGGGTTTGGACTACTTTCTCGGATTTTGAAGGATTTTCCTGGAATATTTTGAGGGGTTTTAGGAGAGGGATGACTCGGACGAGTCAAGCTGAGTCGTCGAATCGGTCGGATTTTTAGCCATCTCAGAGGCCCTATCATAAACAACATTATTTACAACTTACAAGAGTAAAATTGGGTTGACGGCTGACCAAATAATTATTAGTGTTTTCATAAAAAAATTATATTTTGTAAAAAAATTGTAATTTTGCAATTATTAGATAACACAATTGAAAAAGTCATAAAATTGTTCACTTTGCATCCGTATTCGATTTTCTTTCTTTAAATGGCCCAATGTTTTGATAAAAATAAAATGTATTTTTATATAATTTGTAAAATTGTAATTATAGTGTTTTATTTGTTTAAATTTGAACTCACTCGAAAATGACCAAATAATTATTAGTGTTTTCATAAAAAAATTATATTTTGTAAAAAAATTGTAATTTTGCAATTATTAGATAACACAATTGAAAAAGTCATAAAATTGTTCACTTTGCATCCGTATTCGATTTTCTTTCTTTAAATGGCCCAATGTTTTGATAAAAATAAAATGTATTTTTTTATAATTTGTAAAATTGTAATTATAGTGTTTTATTTGTTTAAATTTGAACTCACTCGAAAATTTATTTACTGTTTACTAGTTAGGATATGTCACTTTGTAACGTCGCATTGTTTGATTAATTTTAAAATTATTGTCGAAATATAAATATATGGCATTACTTGTTCAAAACAAGTATAGATTTGAGCCTTTGAGATCCTCCACGAGCTCCACGTGAATTTTTTTTCTCTTCAGATTATGGCCAATTATGATTTTGTGTGTGTTTTTAATTCTTCAATAACTTAGTTGACTTGATTTTATCTTCAACTTCATTCAAATTACATACAGTGAATCAAATTTGTACGAAAACAGGTACTAATCAAGTTCACCTTGTGATGGAATATAAAGTATATAGACCATTAAATATGAATCAAATTCCTGTAACATATTTTGCTCTCGTTTAGGAAGATGGTAAACATGCATGGCAGCTGAATCTCTATCATCTCACGATCAGTAACTTAAATGAATGTTGGGATTGTAATTCAGATTAATACAAGAACTCATGATTGTAATTCAGATTAATACAAGAACTCATGATCTTCTCAATTCTCCGTCAGATTATGGTGTTATTTTCAACAACTCCACGATTGTATATTTCACTAAATCAAACGTAATGTTTAAATTTATATATAGCTTTTTAATCTTCTAATCCTATGTATAGGACATTTTTGAAAATCACAGTCACACCATCATATATGCATATATGCATACTTAACGAGAATCATTTTGAGAGTTGCTAAAAAGAAAGAAGAGTGAGGTTGTTCAAAGTTTAGCATTTAGCAATTAAGCGCAGGCATTAGTTTCAGAGTGGACATGGCTACCAAGCAACCTTCTTGATATGATACTAGAAAAGTTAGTACCACTGGATGACCGTATAAGGTTTGGTGCTGTCTGCACGCACTGGCAATCAGTGGCTTTACGTCAGAAGCACTGGATGAAGCCCTTGAAGTCATGTCACAAGCCGCAGATTCCCATGTTGATGATTCCTGCAGCCATAGACAGCAGTCGCCATGAAAGGCGCGGCTTGTATAGTGCCACACAACGAAAGACATATGAATTTGAGTTGAATGTGGCATACACCAAGAGGTTTTGTGGTTCGAGTCATGGATGGTTGGCTTGTGTGAATGAGAGTTTGGCTATAACCCTCCTTTTACCGGACGTACCATTAGCCACTCACCACTCAACCCCAAATCCGCAACATATGGTCTTAAACGACAGAGGTATTACAGATGTGATTACTTCATCAATAAGGTTCTGCTGTCTGCTGACCCTCTTATTTTTCCTAATGATGATGAAGCTCTAGTAATCTATGAGGGTTATGGATACAAAATAGGCCACATTAATCCAGGGGATGCTGAATGGACTTTGATAGATAAAAAAAAGAGTTTTGACGATGCTAATTTTTATAGATGCCAGTTCCTGGCTGTTTCTTCTGGTGGAAGCTTTTTCTCAGTCAATGTAAGCAAGGACACAACTACTGCAACGGCCACCACACTTGTTCCACATGCTCCACATGGTGGTTGTAACAAAACATACCGGCATTACCTTGTGGAATCGTCCGGAGGAGATCTGTTGCTGGTTAGAAAGTTTGGAGAAGTAGATTTCTGTAAGTGTTTAAAGGTGACTCTGAGATTCAAGGTTTACAAGCTGTTCTGTGGTTGTGGAGATAGATTCCAATGGGTGGCGACACAGAGTATTGAAAGTGATGCCTTGTTTTTGGGTGTCAATCAGTCCATGTGCGTTTCTGCTTTGGACTTTCCAGGGTGTCAACCAAATTGTATATACTTCACTGATGATCGTGTAGATGTTAGGTATCATGAAGCTCAAGGGCCTCATGACATGGGTGTCTACAACTTGGAAAACAGAAGAATGGGAAGGCATTACTGCTTAGATGGTTCACAGAAGAACATGCCACCAGCAATTTGGATTTTGCCCACTTTGTTGTGAAGCGTATTTTCAAATTCTTTGTTTTACTTGTTCCAAATGATTAATTTCAAACTTTATTTTTGATTCTAAATGTAATACAGAAAAATAAATGCAGTGCATTGATTTGGAGAGAAACATGTTCCTATATATTAGCACTTTCAAGGGAAAAAACTGCTATGAAATATAATGAACAGCCCTCTTGATTTGAAGGGAGATACCATAAAAATTTAGAGAATTTGAGATGCATAATGGAAGTATAATATGAGAATGAAATATGAGAGACGTAAAATTCATACAGCAGTGATCTAATTTTCATCAAGTTCTTTATATTTAAAATTTGGCCATTATATAAATATATGCAGCAAATGTGACTCAAATTCATATGACACATTTTGTACTTGTTTAGGAAGAAGGTAAACATGCCAGCTGAACCTCAAAATACATGAATTTGCCTTTTCAAATTCTTCATCAAATTATGGCGTTAGAGTTCAGTTGAATCATAGAAGATAGTGCCACTTGTTTTCCTAGGAGGACTAGTGCTGGTACTCAGCGCGCTCACCTTGTCATGGAACTGTGCACAGGTGGGGAGCTTTTGATCGGCTTAAGATGCCATTCTCCAACCATATGCAATACCTATTTAATTTATTATGTTATATGCCAGCTTATGACTTTTGGAGCTTCCTAAAATTCTAAATTAAATTTGATAATATTGAGCCATACGAGGAAAGAAATCATTATCTTCCATCAGCTTTGCTGGAATGGGGGAATCTGCCACATAGTAATTAAGGATGGCAATTCAACAATGCACATGCCTAAGGAATCCATAGCCTAAGAGAAGCCTATCTACTTATTCCTCTTAAATTTTCAATGTAATCAACCCAAGCCAGGCCTAAATAAGTTGTATCTAGCACCATGGAAGAGGTCTCAGCCTTAGTTTCAGGATGGGCATGGCTTCCGAGCAATCTTCTGGATTTAATACTAGAAAAGTTGGCACCAATCTCAGACTATATCCGGTTTAGTGCAGTGTGCAAGCATTGGAATTCAGTTGCTTTACATCAGAAGCAGCAACACCTGAAATCATGTCACAAGAAGCTTCCTATGCTTATGATTCCAACCAAAGACAGCAGCAATGAAAGGCGTGCGCTGTACAGTGTCACACAAGGTAAGACTTACAGCTTTGAGTTGCACGTGCCTTACAGTAAGAGATGTTGTGGTTCTTCCCATGCTTGGTTGGCTTATGTGGATGAGAACTTGGTAGTAACTCTCTTAAACCCTTTTACCGGACGTACCATTCATCTTCCACCTGTCGCCAAACTCCCCCAATCCACACGAAAGCTGAAGGCTTATAGATATGATTACTACATTAATAAGGTTGTACTGTCTGCAGACCCTTCTTTGTATCCAAATGATTTTGAAGCTGTGGTCATCTATGATGGTTTTGGAAAACAAATAGCCCATATCAAGTCAGGGGATGATGCTTGGACTCACATAGATCAAATGATTGGATTTGATGATGTAATTTTTTATAAAGGCCAGTTTCTAGCTGTTAGTTTGGATGGTGTGGTATTTTCAGTTAATGTTGGCAGTGACTCAACCATTGAGTCCCACTTAAGCATAGTCGTACCAGTGGTACCAGGAACTGATAATAAAACATACATTGCGCAATCGTCCGGGGGAGACCTATTGCTGGTTAGGAGGTTCGAAAGATTTAACTATTGTGAACGTTTTATGAAGTCTATGAGCTTCAAGGCTTTCAAGTTCGAAAGATTGAAGTTCGAACGTGTAAATGGTTATGAGCGTTTTAAGGTGACCATGAGCTTCAAGGTTTTCAAGCTGTTCAGTGCTGGTGGGGATAGACCCCAATGGGTTGAGATTGAAAGTATTGGAAATGATGCTTTGTTTTTGGGTGGAAATCAATCCCTATGTGTCTCCACTTTAGACTTTCCGGGGTGTCATCCAAATTGCATATACTTCACTGATGATTGTGTTGATGCTGCTTGTCATAAACCTAAGGGGCCTCATGACATGGGTGTTTTCAACTTGGAAAACAGAACCATGGGAAAGCATTACCGCTTGGATCGTTCACAGAAGCACATGCCACCAGCAATTTGGATTTTTCCCACCATGGTGTGAAAACATGGTTCCACTTTTCTTCTTCATTACCTCTTATATATGATTGAATAATTTCAAGGTCTTGCAATTTTAAATGTAAGCCTCACAGGTTGGAACAGCTATTTTATGCTCTTAAGGATGTTGAGCTTAAACTTATCACTTATGTATGAGATGGTAATATAACTAACACTGCACTACAGAAAAATGCACGATCGCTCGAGTTATATACCAACAACCAATAAAATTTGTCAGCTTCTTAAACTTCTAAAAACTCCTATAAAGACATTCGGCAAAATTAATATGGGTAAACAAAAAAAAGTTGAGTTTTTTTACCAACGGGGATGAATTCCTTGACCTCAAGAGGAGAAAGTGGAACTTTTGGGATTTCATATTTGATACATGAGATGAGAAACAAAGAAAGTTGTTTTCTTTACTTTTTTGGGTAAATAAAATTTATTTAAAAGAAGAGAAAAGACAATTCGGCTTATGATACAGTTTGCCAAATATGGCACCTTATGACTTTTGGAGCTTCCTAGAATTTTAAATTAAATTTGATTTTATTGAGCCATACGAGGAAAGACATCATATTCTTTCATCGGGTTTGCTGGAATGGAGGAATATGCCACATAGTAACTAAGGATGACAATTCAACAATGCACATGCCGTATAGCTCCTCAGTCCTCATAAATTGTCAATGAAATCCCAACCCAAACTAGGCCTAATTAAGTTATGGAAGAGGCCTCAGCCTTAGTTTCAGGATGGACATGGCTTCCAAGCAACCTTGTGGATTTGATACTAGAAATGTTGATACCAATCTCTGACTATATCCGGTTTAGTGCAGTTTGCAAGCATTGGCACTCGGTAGCTTTACATCAGAAACAACAACACCTCAAATCATGTCACAGGCTGCAGCTTCCAATGCTGATGATTCCCAGCAAAGACAACTGCTATGAAAAGCGTGGTTTGTATAATGCAACAAACGGTAAGACTTACAGCTTTGAGTTGCATGTGCCTTACAATAACAGGTGTTGTGGTTCTTCCCATGGTTGGCTGGCTTGTGTGGATGAGAATTTGGTAGTAACCCTCTTAAACCATTTTAGCAGAAGTACCATTCGCCTTCCACCTTTCACGCAAGTCCCCCGATTCATATGCGAACAGGCTTATACATGTGATCACCACATTCATAAGGTTGTATTGTCTGCAGACCCTTCTTTGTTTCCAAATGATTATGAAGCTGTGGTAGTTTATGATTATAATGGAACAAAACTAGCCCATTTTAAGTCAGAGGATTATGCTTGGACTCTAATAGATCAGAAGGTCGAGTTCTATTATGGTCTGTATCAAATAATTGGATTTGATGATGTAATTTATTATAGAGGCCAGTTTCTAGCTACTAGTCGGTTGGGTGGGATTTATTCAATTAATGTTGGCAATGATCGAACAAATGAACCCCATGTAAGCATAGTTGTACCAATGGTCCCAACTACTGCCGATAAAACATACCTCGTGGAATCGTCCGAGGGCAATCTATTGCTGGTTAGAAAGTTCGAAAGTTTAAATTGTATTGAGTGTTTTATCGAGTCTCTGAGTTTCAAAGTTTTCAAGCTGTTCTGTGGTGTTGGGGAGATTGAGAGTATCGGAAATGATGCTTCGTTTTTGGGTGATAATCAATCCTTGTGTGTCTCCTCTTTAGACTTTCCGGGGTGTCATCCAAATTCCATATACTTCTGTATTGATGATTGGGGGGTAGGTGTTGCTTATGATGAAGCTCAAGGACCTCTTGACATGACCATCTTCAACTTGGAAAAGAGAAGCTTGGGAATGCATTATTACTGCTTAGGTCGTTCAAAGAAGAACATGCCACCATCAATGTGGATTTTACCCACCATGGTGTGAAAAGATGGTTACACTTGGTCCTTTATTACCCATATAAACCCCACTGATGAGTTTTGCATTATTACTACATGACGATGGTTTTGTATTCCTTGAGCAACTGCTATTGGAAAAAGTGTAACATTGTGCTACAGAATATGGGACTCAAATTCATCAAACACATTTCATTCATGTTAGGCAGATAGTAAACATGCCAGATGAGTCTATCATCTCATCATGTAGCTTAACCTAAAAAATGAATACACATTGCAAGTGATTCCAAAACATATTCTTGAAATTATTCCTACTTCACTTTGTAGCAGTACTTCAATCCCAATAGAAAAAAAAACAATACTCAAAACCCAGAACAGTCAATAAAAAGGATCATTCCTAATCGAGGAAAACATCCCACTAAATTGACAGCTCATAAGGAAGAAAAAGGGAGCAGTGAAAAACAAGAAAGGGAAATTTGGACTTTATGGTTTCCTCCCCTGTTACTTTCTATGCACAAACAAGAAACAACCCATTCTTGACAAGTGCCTGCTGCCCAATGGCCAGGATCAATCAATGTGCATCTTCCTCTTCACAAAACTTGGTGTATTGATCTGAGTCCATCAATTTTTTCAGTTCACCGGTATCACTTATCTCGACTTTAATTATCCATCCATTCTCATATGGGCTTGAGTTAACCTGGTCCAGGAAAAATAGATCCAACATTACCACAAGGAAAATATAAGGGGATGGGAATCTTTTTCTGATGTGTCTATAACAAAGCAATTTTCATAGTGCATACATAATATGAAACAACAATTATGCAAAACTTCTTCAGCTGAAGGGAATTTTGGAAGCTGAAAATACTTTTAACAATTTGGGATACCACTTGAAGGGAAATATATAATTTTTCTTAATGACCACTAAGTTCAATTTTAATCATGATAAACATAGTACAATGCAAGTTTCTTCTAACATTTATCCAAGCCTTGCTTGTGTCAAATATAGGAGAGTAGGAGAGCCTAAAACCTAAATTATCATTTAGAGATGTTTAACCATTAAGAGAAGAGATGAGTGTTTAACCATGTAGTTTAAAACAATAGAAGAGGCATCAATAATAATTAAGATATTTGTTCTTAATCATGTTTCATCTGCGATAACATCTCCACAACTCTCTCATATTACAAAACTTATACGCTCTCTAAACCATGAGAGAGAGAGAGTTTTCACTGGTATGCAGGTATAACCAAGGCTCAGAGAGAATATTCCAGATGGAAATCTAACACATATAACCCCTTCTCTCTAGTAAATTTTAAATTTGGTAAGAATATTGTATAACTAAAGGAAACACTAACTACAGTTGCGCATATATTCTCATATAGTACTAACTTGTAACACTTAGTCTTTGGATTATATCAACAATAATGAACTGGATGTAAGGCGCTACAAACTCAAAATGATGCGACCAAGTCATGCGATTATCATACTAAATCTAGCATAGGATGAGGGTACCTACCAAACCAGGGGAGTTGCTAAGCTCTTCATTGACTTCAACCACTTTTCCTGACACAGGAGAGTAAACATCACTTGTTGCCTTGACGCTTTCAACTGCTCCAAAACCTTCACCCTGCTTCACAGCAGCCCCCACTTCCGGTAACTCAACATACACAACATCACCTAAATGATCTTGAGCATGATCAGTTATGCCAACAGTTGCAGAGTTTCCATCAACTTTCACCCACTCATGAGAATCAGCATACTTGAAATCCTTCACAACTGCACGTAAATAGAAAAGTATAAGCTGTACCATCAGGAAGCAATGAATGTAAGAAAATAAAAATGAACCATTTTCAAATCCAACCAAAACAGAATCTGATAATATAATTCCATCTATTAAACACAATAATAAAAAAGTTCTTTCTGAGTATACAGAACAATGTAGTAGATCACCTTTATTTCATCAGATAAAATATCATTGGGAAAAAAAAACAAAAGATGTGTTTTCGGGAGGCAGGGAGAGAGAGAGAGAGAGAGAGAGAGAGCATTCAAAAACTTAATAAGAAATTTTTTTATTTCTTACTAAATTTTCTAGAGAGTAAAAGCCTAAAAACACTACAAATTATAACAAATAAATAATGATCCCAAAATTATACAATTTCAGATATCATTTGACCTGGTTAAAAAAGTGATAAGCCATACCAAGACTTGGTGTTCATGACACACTTTGTTTATTGGTTCCAATACGCAAAGTTGCAACCAGAAAGAAAAAAAACCTTCACCTCAGTAAACTGTTAGCTCTTTCAAAATGCACGGATGTATTTATCTAGAGACGACCTTGCAAATTTGGAAAAATGAAAAGAAAGCCTTGAACATGTAACTGTGTATGTGTCGAAAGCTAATCACAGCTGAAACTAAATTCAAACCAAACAAAAATAACTATGGAATCATAATTCCCAGATCATTATACCTCACTAACATCAGAATATGCAAAAGACGCAAAAACCCATTAACCTCTGAAAGATTAAATCCAAACCCACATCACATCCTTTCGCAAAAACACGCACAATCCATAAGGAAAATCAGATCTTTTGTTGCAATAGTTATAGATCAAGCATTTTAACAAACGCACAAAAGAGATCCACATCTTCAGCTATACCCAAAGCCAGGTCACAAAGAATCAAGCATTTACTAATCCAAGCATAAAAATATAAAAAATACATATACATATTCATCTTCCTAAAGATCACTGTAAAATAAATAAAGCAAATCAATAAAAGAAAAGCACAACGAAAAAATGGTCCAGGAAAGGTGAGTTTTGTGCTAGGTTACCAGAAGCAAACCCTCTGTGGGTTACTTGGAGTCTGAGGTATGAAGCAGCCCTTGAAGCCCACAACAACCTTGAAGCCATTTATGTGAATCCAAACACTACCACTCTGCTTCTCCTTCAATTAAACTACACTCGGCCTATTTTATATAGTGGTGGGGTTGGCGGATGTGCTTTTCTATTTTTCTCCCCTATATTTTCCTCATGGTTTAATTGGAAATAAATAAATAAATAAGATATATATCATAAACCGAATATTTTGAGAAATTTTTCAAAAAATAAAAAATAAATACGAGGTGGTTTGTCGATTTGTCAACAAACCCAATAAGCACTGAAAACCCGAAGTTGGTGAGTGACACAGTGACAGTGTCGGATTATACTAAGGACGTCGCGTGGTAGTTTCAGGGTTGCATGGAATTTCCGTGATACCATGGTCTGCTTATCACCAGTGGACAAAACTTTCTTTTAATTATAAAAACACCCCAGCACTATGACTGGCTTTAAACTTTGTCCTCAGAATTTTTTAACACTTAACCCCACAAATTATTTCCCATATCACTCAATGTCCCATTCCATCAACTCTGTTACATTCTGAGTTTTCCGTTTTGAAATGCTTACACGGTGCCACGGCAAACTCCTTCGTAAAGTATAAAAACTTGTGATAAATTTTACTTACATGCAATCACTTGCAAATTACACTTATAAGAAAGTGTGAATTAGATAAACTTCTAGCAATCTAATAAAATTATACTTGCAGAAACCAAAAAATGAAATGAACTATACATGTATGATCGCAACCTAATACAAAATACCAGTCCTGAACATCTTAAGTGAGGAAACCCTCTAGCTGCATAATATCATACCTTTCTATCAATATTAACAAAATGCACCATCCATCAGATAGGTAAAACAGTCCTGATATCCTTGTGCATAGTTCTAATAACAGTAGTAACCTGCTCAGTTTGATCTTCAGTTGAACATGCTGCAAGAAGTACTTTGGCAGTTCCACCATCTGGGTAGCAACCAGCATCGATCATTTCTTCGAAAATTTCTAAGCATCTGGTGTATAGTTTCTTTCTAGAGTATGCTCCAAGACGAGAAGTCCAAGTCACAACATCCGGTATTAAGTTTTTGGTTGGAAGTGATTGAAAGAGCTCTTCCATCTTCTCAAAAAATCCTGCCCGTCCGTATATGTTAATCAAGATGTTGTATGTACTGATATCAGCTGTATACCGCCCTTTTTCCATTGCAGTCAAAACTTCCTCCATCTTTTCTAACTGACCTAACCGGCCATACAAGTTTAGCATACTGTTAATGACAAAAGTGTCTAGCTCCAGCCCGGATTTATGTATCTGGTTCACAATGTCCTCACACTTAGCTACATTGCCAGCTTTGGAGTAGGCGGATAAAAGTAGCATATGGGATTTCATTGTTGGGGTTATTCCTAATCGCTTCATCTCTTCAAACGCAGCTTGTGCATCTGAAATGCATACAGAGAACAGTTAACATAAATAAAGATGATTAAAATTTAGGACGCTCCTTTGATCAAAAAATAAAAATAAAAATTTAGGACGCTCCAATGGTGATAGAATTATGTGTGGAATGAGATATAACAGAAGGCAATAATGATAATTATTTACACCATAAGAACATAATAGCACTGAATGAAACAGACTCATCCATAATAGTTTCACATGCAATCACAATGGTGCCTTGATTTCATTTCATCTCATCTTCGTGTGAAATGAGTAAAGATCCAATTACTTCAAGTGAATTATTAAAAATTATGAAGTCTGAATTAATGTTAATATTTACCTTCATGAAGACCACCTCTCCCGTATGCATCTACCATGATATTATATGAAGCTCTATCGGGTTCACATCCCATGTGCTGCATGAGAGAGAAAATTTCTGCAGCCCCATAAGGAAATCCTGCACGGCTGTAAGAAGAGAAATGTCATAGATATTTAGGTGTATATTGAAGTAACTTGGACAGATATTTACTTTCAAAAGATGTTCTTCTTTCAAGTTGAAGTTGCCTATCAGAGTATGAAGACATGTGGCATAAGCTCCCAAGGTTTAGACAACTATATAATATATGAGATCAAAATCCAAAACAGAATTGATATGAGGTTATCACATCCTGATCAATAGTATGACAATTACTCCCATTTGCTGCTTATTATACTTTGAAAAATTAACACTGTATACAGTTATACCTGACCAAACTGCTCTAATTACAGAAATGAAAGGTCAATTTAGACCATCAAACACCCAAAATATATGTGTCCATTTCCATTCCCTGTGTGCTCAATGTTTCAATTAACAGTCTAAAACTAAAATCATTAACTTCGCCATATTATAAGAAGCTTCCCTGTTTTCTAAAAAAACTATAATTTTATGTAATTAAGTAACAGTAATATACTAAGAAATGATTACATATTCCTAGAACATTAAAGAAAAAAATTCATCAGATATTAACCTGTAAGCTTCCATAAGGGCATTATAAGCATAGACATCAGGCTCATGCCCTGCTTCTTGCATCTGCTCAAATATTTCTTCTGCTTTCTCACAAAGTCCTTCCCTAGCAAATGCATTTACCAAAGCTGTATATGTGCATATGTTTGGTTTACATTTCTGACTTCTCATTTCGTGAAACAGCTTTAGGGCCATATAGGATTTGCTTGCCTGCATAAATCTTAAATTTTAAGGATAACTCCTTATTTTTTTAAGAAGGCAAGCAACACAACATTTGAGTAAATGAAATTTTCTTGTTAGTTATCTGAAGCTTTGGAACTTTATCAGTACAAGGTAATTTGAAAAACTGAGAACTTGAAGCTTGCAGGAAATACTAAAATACAGTACAGCTCACTTTGCCATATAAATTGATTAACATCGTATATGTGTCAGTAGATGGTTGACATTGATCTCTTTTCATCCTCTGAAAGATCTCTTCTGCTTTTTGAGGGTTTCCCCCTTTTATTAACCCATTAATATAAGCATCGAACACAATTGCACCTGAGTAAAATTAGGACCTTTCTGCATGAATTTTACATTGTACTTAGTTTGAAGGAAATGTAACCAGTCATATCTGATAAACTAACAAGCTGAAAATATTATATACACGACTATGATGATACTGATGTACAATTAATTAATATTAATTCTCAAGCTCCCTTAATTCATTACTTGAATTAACGACATTTTTCCTTAATATTTAAGCAGCTAGAAATTGAAATGGACACATACTTGGAGGAAGCCCATACTTTCGCATTTCACCAAAAATGGCTTCAGCCTTCTCTAGCAATCCAGACTTGCAGTAGGCCTTTAGAAGAAGGGCATAAGTGTCTTCAGTGGGGATGCATCGAGCTTCAAGAAGTTCTAAATATGTGGATTCTGCCTCTTTATGTAGTGATTTCTGCCCATAAGCGTCTACAAGCAAATTGTAGCAGATGACATCTGGCTTGAAGGAGCTCTTGTACAATATCCATTCACATATCTGGACATTACATAAGTGTGAAAAGAGAAACTTCAATCTGAATTATTTGAAAATATCAATCAACAATATCAGCTTTTATGCTTAACCGCCAAAAGCATAACATTTTAACCAGATGGTTATGCCCTGGAAGAATCTGAATTGATTAAGCCAATGTTAGATAGTAATGGAATTCAAGATGAAGGGGAATACTAGTTTCTCACCAAGATTATGGAATCCCACTGTTTATTGAGACGAAGTTGTACAGCCACGTTAACGATATCATCCCATATGGTATGAGAGGCTGGAAGAGTGCCAAGAACTTCCCAAATTCTGTGTTGGTCCACTTCATTCTGTACAAGGTTCAGAATCTGCTGAGCAGTGGGGCTCAACACTGGGAAAATTCCATCAACAAACCCAGATCCATATTTCCATCCTCGTCCCCTTAGAGAACCACCTAGAAAAAGAAGATGGTCTTATTTTTGACAAATGTACGAATGCAATAACGTCTATTGCCAAGACAACAAAATTAGTACAATGTTCTGATTACATCGTTTCCTAGACATTTTCTTGTGGTTGAAGCTTCTGAATTTTCCGCGTTTGTCAATATAAAGGCCGTCACGATTGCTCTTCTCAACAGCACCACCATTGGAACTCTTGGCTTTCCATCTGAAATCACTCTTACAGCTTGTTGGGGTAATGAAAATATAACTAATGGCACGTTCAACAAGCAACCTACAAAGGTTTATCAAATGGAATTTCTATTAACATCCATACTCTTCAAATACATTTATGATATACAGTTGATAATTTCTATAAAAGCTACTGCCTCAGAAAGTATATGTTGAGCATACAATCAGATAAAAGGATGGTCTTTGATGCACAAACTAAATTGAAAGAAGTTTTAAAACGTCGTTTAAACTAAAAGACAAATGTAGAAGGATAACCAAAACGTGCATTCGAGAGAAGGGAGAGGGGGTTGGGGGTGGTGGTGGTGGGTGGGAGGGGATAATACCCCCTAATATGTGAAAGAATTAACTGATAATTCTGAATATTGCTTGAACATGAAAAATTTTAGCTGGACTTTTGTGCTAGATTGACCAAGAGAGTGACAATAAGACCATTCATAATTGGGAACCGAAATATAGAAAGGCCAAGATACTGAAATTACGAAATAGAACCTTAATTAAATTCCCATGAATGTTCGTACGTAGAAAGAAACAGAGAATCAGTCTACTAAGAAACATAAAACAATGCAACCCAACACTGTGACTGTTTCCGAGTCTGTTACTCTAAACAATAGCTTGACAAGAATGAGCAGAAAACTAGACAGTAGTAAATAGTAATCAACAATATATGCTACTGTTGGTTACTTTCTTGTACACCCATTTCCAAGAATCCATTAAATGCAATGAAAACCAACATTGCAGAGCAAGATAAGCATGTCAAACTCAAAAGACAACAACCCAGAGAGACTGAGAGAAGACATATATACATATGTAAGCATGTAAGCATGTATGGATGCAGCAATAGTTGAAATGCATACAGACAGTGAGTGAAGAGAGAAGGATGGATCAGACTTACATGAATGCTTGGAGGAGGAGCTTCCAGTTTGGTATTTTGTGAGTTTTTCAGTATGCAGGAAAGAACGAAGATAGTCTTGATAACATGCACGGTGGCCGATGGGTGAGGACAAAGCATATCAATTACAAAATATCTCACACGTATGGACAATTTAGCTTCCTTCTCTTTTTCATTCTTATTTGGTATTTACCATTTATTATTTTTTATCCACCCAACTTTTAATGAAAAATTTACCCATTTTGCAAAATGATCATTATAGAGTTGGATTAAAAAAAAAATCCACGTAACTTCAGTATTTTTTAAATTAGGTCCACTTAATTTCAAATTTTCAATCATGTTCAACAAACATTGAACCACCAAATCATTCTTTGATTAGTTGCTTTAAACTACAAGTAGTTGGTAACTTGGCATTTTAAATACTTTTATATTAATTGTGTTTGCCCAGTTGCCCTTACTTCCTTTCATGTGCTGCCACGTCAACACTCCCGTCTAAAAATTAGACAGCATTGAGTTCCTGATAAAAACTAAGCCCAACTAATGACGTGTGTGGAATTTGGGCCAGGATAACAAATGTAATTTGCCATTGAAAATTAAGGTCATGAAGTGATTCAAGCTCAAGTCTCAACTATCGGCTACTGAAAATGTCAATGAACTGGTGAAGTCTCAATTCATCCAGTGGCAATAATGCAGTGAAGAGAGCTAGCTAATAAATATAGTACACATTTTGGGCCACACAAAGTGTTTTAGTAGTAAAGATTAAAGCTGTTCCAAATGAGTGAGAATTTTAAAGCTTAAAAAAGCAAGGCTTTAAAGGATCGCAACATGCTGCTTTAGACTAAAAAGCTTGTGGTTCCTGAAGATTCACAGCATTCTAAGGTTCATCAAACCATTTTTGTAACATATGAAACAATCTTGCAACATAGATTGGATTGATAAATATTTTTCGAATTGTCCACACTTTGCAGTAACAGGCACACTACTCCACTTCCTTCAAATAATCATCAATCGTTTCTGGCGATATCACTCTGCAACAAGGTGAGCATAAAAAGATGATTCAGCCACAAAACACTGGAATAGTTTCAGAATCAGAAAATCATCAAACAAGGATAATAATTAGTTTGAAAGAAATCAGGATGGGAAATTATAATAACATTTAACAATGTTTTTGAGGGGCAGCCAGCAACTCATACTAAATAGGACAAATGCATATGTTGCCATCCAAAAATTTGGAAGATTTGGTGTCAACTTATTATTATGCAAGGATGTGACACACAGGGGCAGTCTCACAACTTTGGCACGGATTAATGTAGATGCACACTTGACATGCCTCTGCTGCTTCTATACAAGTAGATTAAAAACAAAGGTTTTGGGTCCACATACAGTTCAGATGCAGTTAGACCTTCTTTTATAGAGGCTGGCAAATTTTGTGGGTTCGTAAAGTTCATTTTTAAAAATATAAACTATTATAAAGAGGCAGGCATTCGTTTTAAAAAAATAAAGAAGCCACTTAAAATCAAAGCTGATCCTTTAGCTTTAGCAACATATGTGTTGAGTAAGCTGTCTCCTTCGAACTAAATGATGGGGCGAAAGATTTTCTTCACCAACACATGGGCATAATATTTTTCCGTTTCATTTATTTGTCACATGTCTGTCTGTGTACATGTGTCCTAGTCTTACAGTGAATAGAATTAAGAGCAAAGATGCCTAAATATAAAATCAGCATGTTTCCCCACAAGAAAGAGCAAATGCAATGTGATCTTCAAAAATTAAGACCTTGTTCAAACTTCAAACAAAATTTTCCGTACAATAATGCAAACTGGTCACATCTATTATTGTGCCACCCAAAGGTTCCAACAAAGTAAGACAAACAGCAAGATTAGGTAGGAAGAGAAAATGGAGCTTACTTGAAAATTTTGTCAGTGCCAATTGTCCCAATCTCAATGTTTTTACTTGAGATTTGTCCTTCAAATCTGCATCAAGTATGAAACAACTAATTAGATTACTAAAAATAACAGAACTTGAAAGTATAACTGAAAGGATTGTCGCGGGCAGACTTGCCAGAGAGCAATAACAATGAAATAACTGAAACACCTTGTAAATAGGAAGATTATATGTGGTAACTAGTAACAAATACTTCAAGTTTCTTCCCTTTTTTTTTATAACAGAACTTGAAAGTATAACTGAAAGGATTGTTGCGGGCAGACTTGCCAGAGAGCAATAACAATGAAATAACTGAAACACCTTGTAAATAAGAAGATTAAATGTGGTAACTAGTAACAAATACTTCAAGTTTCTTCCCTTTTTTTTTCAATTCCCAAGCATTGTGCAGTTATCAAAACAACAAATAAAAATACGGAAGTCTAATAATTAGTATATATACCCCTCCTTCAGAGTCAAAATTGCCGTGTGTATAGCATCCTCCAGCTCCATATCATCAGAATACCTAAATAAAAAAAGAAAACACAATTCACCTTAGAGAACAACAAAGAAAGCGAGACAGAAATTTTAGTCAAAGCATCCAACATAAATGATTGAGAAACTGGCAAAATATATAAGTGCTAATTTATATAAATCATAAGACAGGGAAAGGAGTTGCAATATTAAGAAAAATGGGATTTCCATTAAGGTGCTTAATGAATGTACACAGAATAATTGATCTAGGCATGGTTTTACTTTTACATGATGGTTTATGGCAGGCAGAGATTTTGGGTGGGTTGTCTACCCGTTTCTCAATGCAGATGTCAAATAACATCACACTAAGCCAAACTAAGCGGATATGATAAAGAATAAACAATTCTTTGAGAGCCACAAACCCACCTAACGCATATGTAGAACAACAAAAAATATCTTAAAGTAGCTCCAAAGGCCACCTAAATTCTTCTATAAAAGAGTATAAATATTGTGTAAGAGAAAATATATCACTTTATTTGGGTTAATGTGGCTGAAATGTCCAAAACCATGTTTGAGTACCTCTTCTCAAGAAAAGTTTTTGCATTTGAGACATTTTTTCCCATTGCAGAGGCTTTCCACGAAAAGTACGAACCTGAAGGATCAACCTACAGCAAAATATATTAAATTTCTAATGAGAAAAGCTTCAAAGTTCATCTTCTAAAGGCAAAGCAAGTTTATAATTTCTAGACAGATAAAACAAATCCTATGCCAACCAAATTCAGGAGTGCAAACTATTGCATGGAGTTCTGGAAATGCTTTGAATTTAGCTCAAGCACCATTTCAACTGGTCAACTTACCAACCCATTTTTGTTAAACATAGCATATTCCACATACATTAAAAATTACTAGGTATAAAAACATTTGTTTAAGAAACTTGAACATAACTAAAGTATTTGGGATGGAAGCAAGTTTGGAAGCCACCCAAACTGAGTAAGCTACAAGAGTTAGGTTCAAACTCAGCCAGCTTCAAATTTAGATGTTCTTTCCTCAGAAGGCATCATTTATTACAATGCAAATGCAACCAGAAACATCAAATAGCTAAATAGGTTAGACAATATTTGATAGCATATTGTAGAATGGAAATACCTGGTATAGTTGGGGACCATTGTCATCAAAACCAGCAACCAGCAGAGATACTCCAAAAGGCCTTACACCACTACAAAGAAAAGGAAATAAAAATAATTCAGTAAATTTTATAACACATTTATATCCTTCAGTAACTCATTCATTCAAGTTCAACTTTCCCAACTCAGCTGCAATTGTCTCAAAATAATAGTTTTCACAGGCTGAAGCCCTTCTGGTGAATGTTCAAAAAACAAGTTAAAAAATAATAATTCTACTTTTAAGTTAAAAAACAATGAATATTCATTAAGACTTAAAGATCCATTAGATAGCATTGGTTTCATACATGGACCAAAGACACCCTCAATGAGACAAAACATGGGCCTAAACTTGCATATCTGTTTCAGTGCAGTTCTTGGAAGAAAAATAAAAATGAAACACGTTTAATATCCATACAAAAACTTTGCTAGTTACCCAGATTGAGTGAACTCCTGCATAACAGCCGCCGTTTCCCTCACAAGTTGAGTAACAGGAATTGGTTCCTACAAACAAGATAGTTTATACAATTTTAAACCTTCACAATATACAAAAACATCTTACTTTTATAGTTCTTAAGAACTTGACAATGGTATGATGAACATTCATCACATCATATCTTGAAAATTTAGGATCAAATATGGAGAGACTAACTCAATACCTTATATAATCTATGATATTGTTCTGCCTGCTTCCTGCTTTTTCGAACCAAGACTCGAAAATCAGGACCCATGCCACTGCAGTAGAGAAAGTAATGGTAAGAAGACTTACAGACTGAAAGAAGGCAAAATAATACATTTAACAGGCACAAGATATTAGAATTCCGAAACTGCTGCCCAAAAGACAATAGTCAGGTGCTCACGTCAATGTGGACATGATCATTTAGGGGCCACAATTGTAGTCTCTAAATGCAAGTTCATGAATGTAATGTCTTCTACTATTCTTCATTTGGATTGGGATGCATCTCACAATATGCACATCCAACAAAAGCTCCATCCTCACATCAATTGTGTGGCCATTTGAAGTCTACATATTGCAGTAGAAATCTGATCAAGTTGTTTTATAATATGGTAGGAGTAAGGGACGGTTATAGAGTCTTAGCTACACCCCTAAGACTCAGGAAGTGGGAAGATGGTTTCTAAATTCATTACAGTAGTGTTTAACACTTCTACCAGTGCTATACACTGAGCTTTTTAACACTTGCCTTATAACATTGTACCCAGGTCGCTAATACACATGACCTTGAATACCATGTTAAGGGGTCAAAGCTTATAGAATTTTTTACATGAATAGTATGGATAAATGACAAGAAGACCCACAGTATGAAACACCACCTTTACACCATCCATTATATGCAATATCCCTTTTATCAAGTAACTCAGTACTAGAAAAATTATGGGCCAAACTACACAGGAAGCACACAGAAAACAAACCTGTAAACAACTCCAATATTTGGTGTCAAGCATTGTATTTTTTGAACCTGGCCAAAGAAAATACATATCATCATAAACCCACATCTTATGAGGGATAAAGTTTCACTGGTATGATGTTATCTTATATCATAGCTTGATATCTGCTTGAGTTAAGTGGATGATATATAAGATAGTATCACCAGTGAAACTTTGATTAGGAAACATCAAGAGTGATCAAGATTCACGAGTGACTTACAGATGATTCATCAACCAAGATTGAAGGTAGCTTCTTCTCAGTCGCAATAACAACCCCATTAGCAGCTGCAGTAACCAGGTACACACACACAATTACACAGAAAGCCATGTCTGATATAGACAACCCATCTTTCAAATTTTCTTTTCATATCATATCAGCAGGTTAAATTCCCACCAACTGTCATCCTAAATTTACCCAGATATATTTAGACTATGACAAAAGTTCCCATTTACCACGGAAATTGTTTTATATTTAAACCCCACCCCAATTAAAACCAAATGTCATATTCAAAGATTTAGTTTTTAGCCAAATTGTACCATTGTCTCACTCCTTCATAGCATCTTGAAATTTAAGGATTCAAATGACTTTAAAGATGAGTGTGACTATTAGTAAATTTCTAAGTAGGTTCTATCCAAATCTCATCTAAATATCAGTTCATACATAAAAATTTTTACCCAACTTATGTTATTTTAATTTTGAGCTCAATCAATTAATAGGTCAAATAGAGTTTCCATCTTTTCAGCCAAATTCTACCGATATTTGAAACCACCGTCGCATCCAAAGACTATACAGACCACTTTGAACAAGCACGGTGCATACTAACATGACGAATAATTGAATCGGTAAGCTCAAAACAAAGTAGAGAAAACAATGAGTACATTACCTTTGATCCCCAGAGATGTTTGGCCCGACCCAACTGCTGTCAAAGCGTGCTCGATCTGCACTAGCTTCCCTGAAGGACTACCCAACATATACCACAAATAAATAAATAAATAACACAAATACCCAACTGAATTTCAACAAACGCACATACATAGAGAGCGAGAGAGAGAGAGAGTTACCTGAAAGTGGTGAGAGAAAATGAGTACTGACTGTCTCCCATTGTTTGCTATAGAGAGAGAGACTAGAGCTTTTCTTTTCTGTGAGAATGAGAGAAACAACGATCGTTTTGGTGCAAGAACTTAAAGGGGGGTGTGCGACTGAGCTTTTCTTGTTGGAGAAGAAGGTTTTGGTTTGTTTATGTGACTGGGCTCTGTATTGTTGTATGGGCCTATTCAATCTGACCGTCCTTAGAAAATGGGCTCAGATTAAACCCAGATTCTTTACCTAACATTTAGGTTTTTTTTTTTTTCTTGAATTGAATAACTTTTTGAGAGTTTTTTTATTATTATTAATCAATTGTCGATTATGATATTTTAACTTATAAGTTATGACCTCTTCCAACAAAAGAGGATTTAGTGTTATTTACTAAATCAAATAGTCATTAACTAATTTTTTGAGAGTTAATAACCACAAATGAAAAATTTTCCTAATTTTTGAATTTTACGTCTCATTAATTTCATTTTTTTCCTAAATCAAACTTAAACCGATT
>QANT01002133.1:0-11443 GCA_003254885.1 Purshia tridentata | reverse complement strand
ATTTAATTAGTTAACTTTTGAAAATTTTAGTTTTTATTTTATCTCTTATATTTTAGTTATTTTTCTTGCATTTAGGTTTTAATTAAATTATTATGTGTAATTTAAATTTAAATTATTAGTTTTTATTTTGTTAGGTAGGATAGGAGAAAGCCCAAAAGAATTAAAGAAAGGCCGCGGCTATTCCACTACCACCCTAAATTACTAAGCTAACCACCCTCATTTTCATTTAGTCAAAACCAATTTCACCTCATAGTAAATTGACCATAAAGGACATATCAATTTGTTTAGACCTATTTTCTCCTTACCCCTCCTCCCCCAAACCACTTTTTAGACTTGAAAAACCCATACCTGAACCTCCAGCTCCACCATCTTCATCTTCAACTAAAACTCTAGACATAGATTGCTGGTTTAAACAATCACATTATACCCAAATCACATGCTTTTGACGAATAGACAATCAGAAAGACAAGTTTGAGTCATCAAATGAAGTTAGTTTGATCTTTTTTTAGTTTTTATGAAATTTTTCTGATCTAAAAAATTTGCTGTTCGTGCTTTCGTTTAGTAAACCAATATCAAAATATGTTATTTCGATACATGGCCACTGAATAATTGTATATTATTCGGCGGTCATCCACTGAATGGCAGACGTATATTTTTTCTCATTGTTTTATTTAGTAGTTTTTCTCATTAAGTATATTTGGTATTATGTGATTGAATATATATGATATATTTATTATTTGGTCACCGAATATCTAAGATATATTTGGTAATTAACCATCGAATTACCATAGTTTCAACAGATTTTGAGACATAAATTGTTGTGGGTGATGGATATGGTGGCTACTGATGGTGACGCTGGTGCAGAAGGAAGGCAATGGTGGTTGCTAGTGAAGGATATGACTGAGAGAGATGGAGGGGATGAGTGAGTGACAAAGACGGCGTCGCTGAGTGACAAAGACAGCAACGCTAATTAATGGAGCCGGCGGCAGAGGGAGGTCAGCACCAATGGAGGAAGCTTCGATCTTTGCTGGGTGTGTGGTCAAGGACTTTGTCTGCAAGTGGGATGGTTAAGGTTTGTTTGGGGTGTGGTAGGGTGTGTTTAGGGTGGGATGGGATTGTTTGGTTGGTTTAGAGAGTAAAGGTAATGATTTTATTAAAACAGGGGTATTTGTATCATAATAAAGTGGTCAATTTAGGAAAGCTTACAAATTTTAAATTTAAGAGTGGTCAACTTAGCAGTTTAGAGTGACTGAAATAGCCGCTGCCTTATAGAAATAAGAAGAAAAAGCCCAAAAAGAATATAATTAGCAGCCTATTCCAAGAAAGAAAGAAAGAAATGAGAAATGAGAGGCCCAAAGTGCTAGCCCAATTTTTGGAAGTCTAAAAGCTCCAATGCAGCAGCCTAGCCCACCACCTAGAGTTCGAGCCTAGCCGTAACGCATAGAGCCATGCGCAAGCCTTTTCTTCTCCTTGCGTACATCTCTCTCTCTCTCTCTCTTTCTCTCTCTCTCTCTCTCTCTCTCTCTCTCTCTCTCTCCTACGGTCAGCCGTTTGAGCTGGGCATATGGTCTCCTTCTTACTCTTCTCTATATGCATGATAGCTAGGGGTGGGTTTCAGTAAGGTTATATGGATGGGTATAGTATGGTAACTGCACTGAAACCCAAATACCGAATTTCGATCGGTAGGGGTCTAGCTGAGACTTTTTGATTCCGATGTCATACCGACAGTAGTTGATAACGGGTAACTTTGGTACCAGTCGGAGAGGGGTGTCAAATGAGTTGTACATTCCTAATCTAAAGGATGTGAAGTCAACTATATATGCAAGATTATAGGATCAGCAAGGTTATAAAGATGGTAATTTTACTAATTATTCTCTATTTTGTCCTTTCCTAGAATAGATCAACATCATATGTATAAAGCCTGGTGTCGCTGCACATTGTAAGATATATCAATGAATATTCTTTCACCCAAATTAAGATGGTATCAGAGCAATCGATCATGATTGTCTCTCAACCTCAACCATAACACGCTTCCGCAGCCATAGCCACCATACAAACTTTAACCCTTCTCTAGCCTTTAGAAATTCAAATTATTGTTCTAGTCAACCATGTACAACCCACAACAATTCACGGCGTCGTTCACACCATCTCACAGGTTAGAAATCAGCCATAAGTAATCCCAGTCACCATAATCAATCATCTCCTTTGATTTGATCAAAATTATTGTCCAAGCCTCCAAGAAAAATATAAACTCGGAGACGGTCAATCTCCTTGCGTCTAATTTCAATGTCTGCTGAGTGCTCCATGTTACTTGGACTTAGTTGATCAAGCTCTTGAAAGGTCTCAGTAAGCCCACTGTAGTAATTGGCAATAGGCACACCATTCTGTTTCATCGTGAAGGACCTTATGTGAAGGTCACAAACTTTTGCCTCATCCGAACCATCAGAATATGTTTTATTGATTGCATCCCAGACTTGTTTTGGTTGTATTACAATGGGTAAACCATTTCATCTGCGTTGGTTGCATATCATAGAATAACCAGCTCTTAACTTGGCAATACGATGCACGCCATTTATTGTAATTCGGATTTGTGGCTGCTGGTTGAGTTATGTCACTGGCAAGTGGCCATGCTTTTCTCTGCCAGCGATTTTCATCTATATGACTTTATGCCATAGAGAATAGTTGTTCTCATCAAGTTTGATTCCTGTTGAGAAGTTAGGGTTATATCCTTGAATAGTGACAACTTGTGTGGTAAAAGATGATCTGTCTATAATCAAGGATGGATTGGTTTTGCTGGAGTCATCGTTGAATTCAAGCAATTTCATCGATATGTTACTACTCAGTTTGACAAGCAAATAAAAACACTTAGGTTTGATGATGGAAAAGAGTACGTCAACAGTGATCTGCATAATTTTTTAAGCCAAAATGGTATTATTAATCAAACCACATGTGCCTATACGCCACAACAAAACGGTGTAGCAGAACGTAAGAATCGTCATCTTCTAGAAGTTTTTCATGCCTCTTTATTTGAGGCACATATGCCTCATCATTTTTGGGGGAAGGCTTTTAGTTCTGCTGCTTACCTCATTAATTGAACATCAGCTTGTACTCTACATTACCAAACTTCATTTCAGACATTGACTGCTCTCCTTACCATATGGTCCATACCAAATTGGGAACCACATATCTTTGGCTGTGTGGCTTATGTTCAAGTATATCCACACCAGAGTGGCAAACTTGATCTGTGTGCATTACGTTGTGTCTTTTTAGGGTATGCTGACACTCAAAAAGACTATAAGTGTTTCCATCCCCCTACTCAAACTGTGCATGTTACTGCCGATGTCACTTTCCAGGAGAATGAGTTCTATTATTCAAGAGGAGAGACTAAGCATCCCTTGTAGGGGGAGAACTTTATCTTTGTAGAAGATACTCAGAATCAAATCATCCAAATCCCATAGAATGTTCCAGATCAACCTTCTGTGTCAGAAGACCCTCAAACAACACCTGAGAGTATAATGACTTTTGACTTACTAGCTACAGTGGTGCAACAATAGCAACAAGAATTGGAGACTCTAAATAGTGCTGCTTCAGATTCTACACCTACAACTCCTTCTACAGTACCTTCACCACTTATCCAATCATGTCCTGAAGATCTTCCATAGGTAACTGAACACTCAAACTCAAACACTTTACCTGAGTCGAGTCATATAGGAAACACAGGTTATCAATTACCTCCTCGTAGTACTAAAGGGATTTTTAAACAACAATATGACCCTGATCCTAAATCAAAGGTTAATTAAATACCCCATTGCTAATCATGTGTCTTTACATAGGCTGTCGTCGTCATTTGGATCATTTGTATGTCAATTATCCACTGTATTTGTTCCAAGTGATGTGTAGGAAGCTCTAAAAGACCCCAAAATGAATGAAGAAATGGAAGCCCTCCAAAAGAACTCTACTTGGTAGATGACTACTCTTCCTAAAGGAAATAGAACAGTGGGTTGCATATGGATATATAAACGATACAAAGCAATATTAGTGGCAAAAGGTTACACTTAGACCTATGGAATTGACTATGGGGAGAGCTTTGCTCCTGTAGCCAAGATCAACACAATTCGGGTACTTCTTTCTCTGGCAGCAAATCTGGATTCCTTTCTGCATAGAGACCTAGAAGAAGAACTCTATATGGATCCCCCTCCAAGATGCAAGATGAGGTCCAATCAGAGCAACATGGTGTGTAAACTGAGAAAGTCTCTTTATGAATTGAAACAGTCACCTAGAGCATGGTTTGGAAGGTTTAGCAAATCAATGAAGAATTTCGGCTACAAGCAAAGTAACTCAAATCATACGCTCTTCTTGAAACATAGGAAAGGTAAGGTCTACTGCCCTCAATGTATATGTTGATGACATGGTAGTCATAGGTAATGACACAAAAGAAAAGGCAGCACTGCAACGTCATTTAGCCCGTGAGTTTGAGATCAAAGATCTTGGTGCCCTGAAGTATTTTTTAGGTATTGAAGTAGCTCGTTTAGAACAGGGAATATTTTTGTCACAACAAAAATATACTCTTGATATTTTGACCGAAACTGGAATGTTAGCTTGCCAACTAGCATATACTCCAATGAAGGAGAATCATAAGCTTGGTGAATATGCTGACCAGGTACCCACCAACAAAGAAAGGTATCAACGTCTCATTGGTAAGCTAATCTATCTATCACATACTAGACCTGATATAGCATATGCAGTGAGTGTGGTAAGCCAATTCATGCATACACCAAGTGAACCACACATGGCATATGGAATATGTGAGCTACTCTGAATTAGAAACCTATTGAAAGATTTGGCATTCAAATCAAAATATGCTATGCGATTACATTGTGACAATAAGGCCGCGATTAACATTGCACATAATCCAGTGCAACATGGTAGAACCAAGCATGTTGAAGTTGACAGACATTTCATCAAAGAGAAGCTTGAGGCTAAGATCATTGAGGTACCATTTGTTAAATCCGAATCAACTTGTAGATGTCTTCACCAAAACAGTCAAAAGTAAAATTTTTCACAGTTCACTTAGCAAGTTGGGCATAGATGATATATATGCTCCAACTTGAGGGGAAGTGTCAAATGAGCTATACATTCCTAATCTAGAGGAAGCAAAGTCAACTATATATGCAAGATTATAGGATCGACAAGGTTATAGGGATTTTGATTTTACTAATTATTCTTTGTTTTGTCCTTTCCTAAAATAGATCAACATCATATGTATATAGCCTGGTGTTGTTACACATTGTAAGATATATCAATGAATATTCTTTCACCCAAACTAAAAAGAGGCAGTGTCAGAATGGTATTGGGATTGCCAACAATAACACCAACAACCTAAAATCTAAAAATTACATCTTAGATATGGAGAAATCAGAGCTGAACAACTTGCAAATTCTACAAAATCAAAACATTTTGAGTACTTTTGTTTTGGAAAGAAAGGAGAGAAAGAGGAAGAGAAATAGAAAGGCAAAAGGGTATTGAAGAGAGCTTGATAACTTGACCAGGTTTTCAAAACAAAGCCACCAAAATCGCAAAAAACCCACAAGTAAAATCATCAAAAGAGTGAGCCATATAAAAAGCAACAATTTTCCTTTCTTTATTTTTTTCTTAACTTTGACCCAAATTTTAACCTATCAAATCTCAACCAAATTTACCACTCTTATACGAGTTTTGAAGCTATGAATATCTTTATAGCCATATAAAAAGCATTCAGAACAGAATTGAATTATCACAAAGAAACCTACTCGAAATTGCTATTTTTCTATAAAATTTAAAAATTTTGGAATTTTCTTCCAACTTCAATTTCCTTCCAATTCAGCACCTCAACTCAATTTCTTAGGATACTATAAAAATGTTTTAAGTTTTCGAATCCATCACCCAACCTCAAACCAACCTAGAAATCAAAATCTCAATTAGGAAAAATTGATAAGTAAACCGCAATTGAAGGAGAATTCACATTCACATTCATTTTCCTTCAATTCACATCCATTCTTTAGGTTATTTTGGTCACAAGAAAGAGAATTGAAAGAGAATTCAGAATGAGGTGTATTTATTAATTTTTTAATTTTGGAGTTTCATGTTCTTAATTGAGATTTTGATTTCTAGTTTGTTTAAGGTTGGGTGATGGATTGGAGACTTAAACGTGCTTCTAGTAGTCTAAGAAATTGATTTAAGGTGTTGAATTTGAAGAAAATTTAGAAATTTCATGGAAAATTGCAATTTTAGGTAGCCTACTTTGTGATTATTTATCTAGAGTTTTATAGCTTTGTTTTGAGTCCTTGCAAAGAGGATATTTATAGCTTCAAATCTAGTATAAGATTGTTAGTTTAGTTGAGATTTGATAGATTAAAAGTTGGGTCAAAATTATGAAAAAAAAAAAACCTGAAAGCTTGGGATGAAATTGACAATTTGCCCCTCCATTTAATGTTTGTTTATGAATTTTTAACGGAATGAACAAACTTGGCAAACGGCAGATAGTTTGTGGACAAATGGAAAAAGTTAAGATTTTCATTAAACTTTTATGGAAAATATTACAAGTATTATATGGGGACATTATGCTTCCTCCTCAAGTAATCTACAATCGTTATAAAACTAGGAAAGCTAACAATACTAAATTTAGTCTATAACACACACGCCTCCCCCCCCGCGCGAACGAGGTGGTCGTTGGCTGACGAGTTTGGCATTCAACATTTTTTGTCTACATTTAAGAAGAGACCCTTGGTAAGTATATCAGTAACCTTATCCTTGGAGGCAATAAAACTAACACAATGACTACCTAGAGCCACTGTCTCTCGGATGAAGTAATAATCAAGTTCAATATTCCGCATTCGAGTGTGAAAAACAAGATTAGCCGCTATATATGTAGCACTCAAATTGTCACATAACAAATGCACCGGAAATTTAAGAGGTGGACCAAGCTCAAGCTCATGAAGTAATTAAGTTAGCCAAACTGATTCACCACAAGCATGGGATAAGGCCCGATATTCTAATTCAGTACTAGATCGAGAAACAATTGGTTGCTTCTTTGAACAACAAGAAATAAGATTAGGACCCAAAAACAATAAATATCCAATCATGGAAGGGCGAGTGACGGACACCCAACCCAATCGGCATCAGAAAATGCCTAAAGGCAGAGTGGGCAGAGTGTGAATGAAGGCTAATGCCATGATCAAAAGTGCCTTTGAGATAACGAAGAATCCTTTTGGCAGCAACAAGATGAGGCGCATGAGGAGTGCTCATAAATTGGGCCACGGAGTGGACGACATAAGCTATATTAGGCTGGGTGATGGTCAGTACTGGAGAGAGCCAATAATGTGACGGAACTCAAATGGATCCAAAAGCAAATCACTGTCAGTGGCAATGAGTTACTTCTTGGCTACCACGGAGGTGGAGCTAGGCTTGTACTCAAGCATGGTATTGCGCTTCAGTAAATCCAAAATGTACTTAGTCTGGGAAAGATGAATACCAGTTGGCATGGGAATCACCTCCAAATCAAGGTAATATTGTAAGGCGCCCTAATCCTAAATGTCAAGAGCACGAGCTAAAGAATCAACAAAAGAATGCATAAGTGAATCAACACTACCAGTGATAACAATGTCATCCACGAAAAGAAGAAGAAATAAAGTGTGACCGTGATGTCGAAAAATGAACATGGAGGAGTCTGCCTGACTTTGCTGAAAACAATAAATAAGAATAAAGGAACTGAGACGTTGAAACCATGCCTGTGGAGCTTGTTTGAGACCATATAATGCCTTGTGAAGATTGAAAACATGATTTGGGCATTCTGGATCTTGAAAGCCAGGGGTTGTGACATATAGACCTCTTCCTGAAGAAACCCATTGAAAAAGGCATTTTTGACGTCAAGTTGCCTCATAGACCATCCTTTTGAAACCGCTAAACTAAGAACATTGCGAATTGTGATTAGCTTAACAACTGAACTGAATGTCTCAGCATAATCTATGCCAGCTTTCTGATGAACCCTTTGGCAACCAAGTGAGCTTTGTGGATCTCAATCGTGCCATCATAGTGCTGTTTGGTGCAAAAAACCCACTTACAGCCAACCTTGTTTTGAGTAGAGAAGGAGGAATGAGAGATCACGTATGATTCTTCAATAAAGCACTAAACTCCTCAATCATGGCCTTACAGTACTTGGGATGTCTCACAGACTGAGAAATATAAGTTGACTCAATGCCAGTAGTAAGAAAAGATAAATAGGCATGAGCTATGGGGTACTGAACGGTACCATCAGTGAGCACAAGGGGCTTGCAAAAAAAGTCGAGTTTGAATGGGATTGGTGAGGGTTGGTGGCGCCGGTACTAGTGGAAGAGGCGCCACCTGGGGCGCATAGACTGAAAGAGATGGAGGTGGGATTGAAAGGTCTGGTGGCGACACAGTTGGAGTATCGACTTGGGCAAGTCGCAGGGGATCAGTAAGTGGGAAAATGTCAAGGAAAACTATTAGGGAAAAGGAGGAAGGCACAAGCAACTTGGCATATGGAAACACATACTCATTGAAAACAACATGGCGAGAAATAAACAGTTGATTGGTAAGCTGATCCAAGCACCTGTAACCCTTATGTTGCAAGTTGTAACCTAAAAATGCACATTCAACTGAGCGTAACATTAGTTTGTTATTAAAATAAAGCCCAAGGAAGGGGTAGCAAGCATACCCAAAAACACACATTCAACTAAGTGTGACATTAGTTTGTTATTAACATAAGGCCCAAGGAAAGGGTAGCAAGCACCAGAGGCGATCTAGATAAATAATAGAGCATACGGGCTAGACCAATAAAGTAAGGGGTTGGCAACAAATTAATAAGGTGCATTGCCGTCAAAGCATCCTCAACCCAAAGAGAAATGAGCCTTGGCAGCATTAAGGAGGGTCCAAGTAACATCTGCAATGTGGCTGCGTTTCCTCTCAGCAAGACCTTTTGTTGAGCTGTGTAGGGGTAGGACTAATGGTGATGAATATCCTTAGATTGGTAAAAAGATGTAAATTCAGAAAAAACAAACTTACCAACCCCATCACTTTGAAAGACCTTGATAGTGGTGCCAAAATGATTATGAATCATGTTAACAAAGTTTTCAAAGTGAAACAAAACCTCAAACTTTTTGTGCATGGGAAAAATCCAAGAAAGCGTGAAAAATCATCAGAAAATACTTGTAGCTAGTGGTAGAGGAAACATAAGACATCCACACATTAGAATGAATAAGAGTAAAATGAGAAGTAGCATAAGTTGTTCTTTTATTATATGATAAACGGGTGGACTTGTTTAAAGCACAGTTTGTACAAAAAGAAGTTTTAGTTGAACTACCTAAACTAGAACCTAGAGATGGACCTAAACGACCAAGGATAGCTGACAATATAGATGACCAAGATGATTATGCCAAAGGGTGGGCGAAGTAGCAAAGAGAGCAGACGGTGAGAACGACGAAGACAAAGGATACAAGCCATCCTTACATGGACCCTGAAACAACAAAGAACCAATGTGTAAGTCAAGAATCTTAAAACCAAGGGATCAAAGACAAAAACGCAAGAATTATCCCTAGTGAATTTGGCAACAGATAATAGATTTTTGGTAAGGAAGGGAATATCAAAAACATTATTCAAACGAAAATAATGAGAGCCAAAAGACAAAGGAAGATTACCGGAGTAGGCTACGTTAATAGTGTTACCATTATCCAAAAGAATAGAGTTATTACCATTATAGGGTGTCGGATTTTGGACAGCTTAACTAGTCATATGGTGAGAAGCACCTGTAACCGTGTACCAAGGGGGTTCAAAAGCATAAGCAATGAAGGGCTATGTAGCTAGCAAATAAAAGGAAGTCCAGACCATTTTAGCAATGAGGGCACTAAGCATGAGAATGAAAATTAGTAGAACAAGTAGGACACCATTGCGAGGGAGGTGGACCACGCAAGCTGAGCTCAAAAATGGCCAAGAACCACCATGGCCCATAGAGGAACCCCTATGGGAAAAGGAAGCATGGGAGTAAGATGGAGCCCCCACCCTGCCAATTGCCACCACCATTCTAGTTGCCACCACCATTCTAGTGACCACCACCACACCATTTACCACCATTGTTGTTGCCATTCCAAGAACCACGACCACCATGACCGTGGCCACGGCCGCCTCCATTATAACCACCACCATAATTGCCATTGCAGTTGCTATTGTTGTTGTTGAAAGAGGGAGTCTGTTGTTGGGGTCGGTTGGAAATAGAGGATTGAGTAGCAAGCAAGGTAGTGTGGGAGGTAGCAGGATCAAAGGACGACGTAGAGCAAGGCACTTGAGAATCAAAAGAGAGAAGGCGAGCACGAAGAACATCAAAGGCAAGGAGTGGTGGATAATTCAAAATGGTTGTGACGAGCATAGCATAGTCAGGACCAAGGTCATGCAAGATGGCAATCACAAGATCATTGGTGGACACGGGCTAATTAATGGAAGCTAGATAATCAACAAAAGACTTAGCTTGATGGAGATACTCGATGATGGTCTTGCTACCTTTCTCCATGGACATGATCAAGTTGGAAACGCAAGTTCGCAGAATCGGCAATGGAACACTGAGCAAAGTGAGTACATAAATACTCCCAGATTGCATAAAAAGTAGAGTGGCCAACCGTGACAGCGAGGATGGGTTCAGATAAGGTAGCTGTGATGTAGCTAACGACCAATTGATCCTGTTGATGCCCAGGAGGATAGGCGGGATTTGGAGTAGAAGCGGTAGCAGAGGAATCAGTGAAGAGTTTCAGAGGGAGCCGATGTAGAGTTTTCGACATAAGACTAGAGATTATAACCAACAAGAAAAGGCTGCATCTGACAATGCCATAAGAGATAATTGGTTTCAGTGAGCTTGAGAAACTGAGATGTGTTGGGGCCGGGAAGAGAGGAGGAGGAAGTAGCAACCATGATGTGAAGAGAGGAAAAAAAGGATGTGGAGGGCGATGACTAGGGTTTAGGGGAGGGAAGGGATAAAAGATAATGTTTAGGCTCTTGATACCATGTGGAAAGTTGTGATTTTCATTAAACTCTTATGACAAATATTACAAGTATTTATATGGGCACACTATGCTTCCTCCTCAAGTAATCTGCAATCCTTACAAAACTAGGAAAACTAACAATACTAAATTTAGTCTATAACATCAAAATGGCAGAAAAAAAAAAAATTCGTTGACTAAACTGAAATTAATGGAACAATAAGTGGACTATTTTGGTAATTTTCTTATATCTTTGAATGGAATATTTTTATTTCTCACTAAGGACACACTAATAAGCTTCCAAAATACTCTGCAATGCATGGTCTTATTAAGAGGAGGCCTAATACGAATGGGTCTATCAGTCTATGCCCGCAATATTCAACTAGCCTTTGTATATGCTAAAATCCAAATTGTAAGCCTAA
>QANT01002132.1:0-33663 GCA_003254885.1 Purshia tridentata | reverse complement strand
ACTTAACCGTCTTCCGAAAAGAGATGCGGCTGTGTTGAAGAGACAATTATTTCACTTGCAAACATATCTGGGCGGAATTAAATATATGACGGGGTTACCCGATATTGTAATAATCGTTGATCAGCAAGAAGAATATACGGCTCTTCGAGAATGTATCACTTTGGGAATTCCAACGATTTGTTTAATCGATACAAATTGTGACCCGGATCTNAGCACGGGCTGCAATAAAGGCTCGGTGTCATTATGTTAATAAAAAATGGCTCGGCGGTATGTTAACGAATTGGTATACTACGGAAACGATACTTCATCAGTTCAGGGACTTGAGAACGGAACAAAAGATGGGGGGACTCAATCGTCTTCCGAAAAGAGATGCGGCTGTGTTGAAGAGACAATTATTTCACTTGCAAACATATCTGGGCGGAATTAAATATATGACGGGGTTACCCGATATTGTAATAATCGTTGATCAGCAAGAAGAATATACGGCTCTTCGAGAATGTATGATTTTGGGAATTCCAACTATTTGTTTAATCGATACAAATTGTGACCCGGATCTCGCAGATATTTCGATTCCAGCAAATGATGACGCTATAGCTTCAATCCGATTAATTCTTAACAAATTAGTATTTGCAATTTGTGAGGGTCGTTCTAGCTATATACGAAATTCTTAATTAATAATAAGATAAGTAAATTTGGGGGGGAACTCCATAGAATAGATTTATTGAATCGGTTACTATTCTTGAATAGCACAAAAGAGATAAAAATAATTGGGGATATTATGCGATTAGTTGATATTCTAAATATACAATTAAAGTAGGCAGGTCGAAAAAAAGATGGTTGAATCAAAATAATTCCTTTTAAAGTTCTATTTCTTTCAGAGGGTAATATGAATGTTCTATTATGTTCTATCAAAACACTAAAAGGGTTATACGATATATCCGGTGTGGAAGTAGGCCAACATTTCTATTGGCAAATAGGAAGTTTCCAAGTCCACGCCCAAGTAATTATTACTTCTTGGGTTGTAATTGCTATCTTATTAGGTTCAGCCATTATAGCTGTTCGTAATCCACAAACCATTCCTACTGACAGTCAGAATTTCTTCGAATATGTCCTTGAATTCATTCGAGACGTGAGCAAAACTCAGATTGGCGAAGAATATGGTCCATGGGTTCCCTTTATTGGAACTTTGTTTCTATTTATTTTTGTTTCGAATTGGTCAGGCGCTCTTTTACCTTGGAAAATCATACAGTTACCTCATGGGGAGTTAGCCGCACCCACAAATGATATAAATACTACCGTTGCTTTAGCTTTACTCACGTCAGTAGCATATTTCTATGCGGGCCTTTCAAAAAAGGGATTAGGTTATTTCGGTAAATACATTCAACCAACCCCAATCCTTTTACCCATTAACATCTTAGAAGATTTCACAAAACCCTTATCGCTTAGTTTTCGACTTTTCGGAAATATATTAGCTGATGAATTAGTAGTTGTTGTTCTTGTTTCTTTAGTACCTTCAGTGGTTCCTATACCTGTCATGTTACTTGGATTATTTACAAGCGGTATTCAAGCTCTTATTTTTGCAACTTTAGCTGCGGCTTATATAGGCGAATCCATGGAGGGTCATCATTGACTAGTTTTCGAAATAGTCTTTTTTAACTTAAGTCTTACGCAATCTATGCGCGGATCAAGATAATCTGCTTAGGGAACATAATTTATATAAGTAATAGTCAAAAAAGTTTAAGTAGAGGTATTAGGGAATTGNAAAAAAAAAAAAAAGGAAAGAGATCTAAAAGATCTTTTTCCTAAAATTCTTGTTTGACCTATTCATACCTACCTCCAATGAATACTCTCTTTAGAGTGTTTTGTTTATTCAATTCCAATATTAAATATTAGGAGTCATAATCTGAGTAAGAATTTTTATTGTATCGGTTTACAACGTGCATTTTAAAAAAAGATGGTATATAGAATGATTCTCATTTCAGTTGATTTTATTCAATTCACCGATTGACAAAAAAAAACTGATTGGTTAGCGGAGGAAGGGAGGAGGTCAACTAGGTGTATGTAATCTAATCGCTATAAGATAACTCTTATCAATGTTTCGAAGAATGATTCTAGAATCCCATTGAATCTAAGATACAATATTTGGTTTGCGGTATAGGGAAAAGACATGTATATGTGATATTAGATATTAATTAGGTATATATGAACCAAAGATATATCTAATTTGTCCTATTATTGTGTGTGAATTTAGATAGGGATTCCAATGGAAGTACTTCCGTTTCGTCTGTAATTGTAAATTGAATATTGAATGAATTTAAATCACGAATAAAGTAGTGATTTTTACGGATAACCAACAAAGTACTGATGCTTAACTTCTAAACACGAAATGTGCTTCTTTAGGGCCACAATGTTCATCCAAGCATGAGAAAGTGCTTCCCCATGCCTTTCCTGTCAACCGATAACGTTTTGGTGCAACTTTGACCAAACTGTACCAAGTGCGCACTGAAAAGACATTTTCGTTCATGCTTCACAACCAAAGTGGTTCCTCAGGGCTAGCATGCTAATTGAGACATTCGAGAGTGCTTCTTTGCCTCTTTCTTGCCAATCAGGCAAGTTTTGGTGCAATTTGGACCAAATGGATCGGGTATGCACCGAAAAGGCCTTTTTATTCTACCCTAACACGAAATGTGCTTTTTAAGGCTAGAACGCTAACCCACGCATGAGAACGTGCATCCCTGTGTGTTTTTTGCCAACCGAGCATGTTTTGTTGCAACGTTAGCCAAATTTGACTTAATGCGCACTTAAATGACGTATTCGTGCATTCTTAACACCTGGGGTAGTTCATTTGGGCTAGAACACTAATCAAAACATGAGAAAGTGGTTCCCCGTGTGTTTCTTGTCGACCGAGCACGTTCCCGTGCAACTTCAACCAAATTGGACTAAGTGTGCACCAAAATGACGTATCTGAGCATTCTTAGCGCCTAAAGTGGTTCTTTACGGCTTGAACGCTATCCGAGACACGAGAAAGTGCTTCCCCCTGTCTTTCGTCCCAACGAGGAATGTTTTGGTTTAACCTTAATGAAATTGAACTTCGTGTGCACCGAAATGGCGTTTTCGTGCATTCTTAGGGCCTAAAGATGTTGTTAAAAGTTAGCACGCTAATATTGAGACTTGAGATAGTGCTTCCTCATGTCTTTCTTGCAAACCAAGTAAGTGTTGGGTCAATTTGGATGAACTTGGACCGAGTATGCACCCAATTGATGTTTCGTGTATTCTTAACATCTAAAGTGGTTCTTTAGGGCTGGCACGCTAATCGAGACAAGAAAGAGAGCTACTTGATGTCTTTCTTGCCAACTGGGCACATTTTGATTCAATTTAGACGAAACTCGACTGAGTATGCAACGAAATGATATTTTCGTTACTTTTAAACACGAAATGTGATTCTTTTGGGCGACAATGCTCATCCAAGCATGAGCAAGTGCGTTCCCATGTCTTTCTTGTTAACCGATAACGTTTTGGTGCCACTTTAACCAAATTGTACCGAGTGCGCAGCAAAATGACGTTCTCGTTCATGCTTTGCAACCAAAGTTGTTCCTTAAGGCTAGCACGCTAATCGAGGCATTAGAGGGTGTTTCCTCACCTCTTTCTTGCCAATCAGGCGTATTTTGGTGCAATTTGGACCAAGTTGGACTGGGTATGCACTAAAAAGGCATTTTTGTTCTTCCCTAACACGAAATGTGCTTCCTTAAGGCTAGAACACTAACCCAAGCATAGGAAAGTGCATCCCTGAGTCTTTATTGCCAGTCGAGCACGTTTTGTTGCAAAGTTAGCCACATTTGACTCAATGCGCAATGAAATGACATATTCGTGCATTCTTAACAGCTAAGGTAGTACATTTGCGCTAGAATACTAATCCAAACATGAGAAAGTGGTTCCCCGTGCATTTCTTGTCAATCGAGCATGTTCCCATGTAACTTCAACCAAATTGGACTAAGTGTGCACCAAGATTATGTATCTGTGCATTCTTAGCGCCTAAAGTGGTTCTTTGGGGCTTGAATGCTATCCGAGACACGAGAAAGTGCTTCCCCCTATCTTTCTTCCCAACGAGGAACGTCTTGGTTTAACTGTAATCAAATTGGACTTAGTGTGCAATGAAATGGCGTTTTTGGTCATTCGGGGGGCCTCTAGATGTTCTTAAGAGTTACACTAATATCGAGACATGAGATAGCACTTCCTCATGTCTTTCTTGCAAACCAAGAAAGTGTTGGGTCAATTTGGACTAACTTGGACCGAGTATGCACCCAAATGATATTTTCGTCCATTCGTAACACCTAAAGTGGTTCTCTAGGGCTGGCATGCTAATCGAGACAAGAGAATGTGCTACTTGATGTCTTTCTTGCCAACCGGGCAAGTTTTGATTTAATTTAGATGAAACTGGACTGGGTATGCCTAGAAATGATATTTTCGTTGCTTCTAAACATGAAATGTGCTTCTTCAGGGCGCTAATGCTCATCCAAGCATGTGAAAGTGCTTCCCCAGGTCTTTCTTGTCAACTGATAATGTTTTGGTGGAACTTTGACCAAATTGCACCGAGTGCACACCAAAATGACGTTCTCATTCATGCTTCGCAACCAAAGTGGTTCCTCAAGGCTAGCATGCTAATTGAGACATTAGAGAGTCCTTCTTCGCCTCTTTCTTGCCAATCGGGTAGGTTTTGGCGGAATTTGGACCAAATGGATCGGGTATGCATTGAAAAGGTGTTTTTGTTCTACCCTAACACGAAAGGTGCTTCTTTCAGGCTAGAACGCTAACTCAAGGATGAGAACATGCATGCCTGAGTCTTTCTTGCCAGCCGAGCATGTTTTGTTGGAAAGTTAGCCAAATTTGACTCAATGCACAATGAAATGACGTATTCGTGCATTCTTAACACCTAAGGTAGTTATTTAGGGCTGGCACGCTAATTGAGACAAGAGAAAGTGCTACTTGATGTCTTTCTTGCCAACTGGCCATGTTTTGATTCAATTTAGATGAAACTGGACTGGGTATGCCTTGAAATGAAATTTTCATTGCTTCTAAACACGAAATGTTCTTCTTTAGGACGCTAATGCTCATCCAAGCATGTGAAAGTGCTTCTCCAGGTGTTTCTTATCAACTGATAATGTTTTGGTGCAACTTTGACCAAATTGTACCGTGTGCTCAACAAAATGACGTTCTCGTTCATGGTTCGCAACCAAAGTGGTTCCTTAAGGCTAGCACGCTAATTGAGTCATTAGAGAGTGTTTGCTCGCCTCTTTCTTGCCAATCGGGAGTGTTTTGGTGCAGTTTGGACCAAGTTGGACTGGGTATGCACCGAAAAGTCGTTTTTGTTCTTCCCTAACACCAAATCTGCTTCTTTAAGGATAGAACGCTAAACCAAGCATGAGAACGTGCATCCCTGAGTCTTTCTTGCCAGCCAAGCATGTTTTCTTGAAAAGTTCACCAAATTTGACTCAATGCGCAATGAAATGACGTATTCGTGCATTCTTAGCACCTAAGGTAGTTAATTTGGGCTAGAACGCTAATCCAAACATGAGAAAGTGGTTTCCCGTGCGTTTCTTGTCAACCGAGAACATTCCCGTGCAACTTCAACCAAATTGGACTAAGTGTGCACTGAAATGACGTATCCGTGCATTCTTAGCACCTAAAGTGGTTCTTTAGGGCTTGAACGTTAATAGAGACACGAGAAAGGGCTTCCCCATGTCTTTCTTGCCAACTAGGAATGTTTTTGTTAACCCTTAATCAAATTAGACTTAGTGTGAACCGAAATGGTGTTTTCGTTCATTCGTAGGGCCTCAAGATGTTCTTAAGAGTTAGCACGCTAATATTGAGACATGAGATAGCGCTTCCTCATGTCTTTCTTGCAAACCAAGAAAGTGTTGGGTCAATTTGGACTAACTTGGACCGAGTATGCACCCAAATGAAGTTTTTGTCCATTCTTAACACCTAAAGTAGTTCTTTAGGGCTAGCACGTTAATTGAGATAAGAGAAAGTGCTACTTGATGTCTTTCGTGCGAACCGGGCACGTTTTGATTCAATTTAGACAAAAGTGGACTGAGCATGCACCGAAATGATGTTTTTGTTACTTTTAAACATGAAATGTGCTTCTTTAGGTCGACAATGCTCATCCAAGCAAGAGAAAGTGCTTCCCCATGTCTTTCTTGTCAAACGATAAAATTTTGGTACAACTTTGACCAAATTGTACCGAGTGCGCACTGAAATGACGTTTTCGTTCATGCTTCGCAACCAAATTTGTTCCGCATGGCTAGCACGCTAATCGAGCCATTAGCGAGTGTTTCGTCGCCCCTTTCTTGCCAATCGGGTGTGTTCGTAAGAGTTAGCACGCTAATATCGAAACATGAGATACCGCTTCCTCATGTGTTTCTTTCAAACCAAGAAAGTGTTGGGTCAATTTAGACGAACTTGTACCGAGTAAGCACTCAAATGATGTTTTTGTCCATTCTTAACACCTAAAGTGGTTCTTTAGGGCTGGCACGCTAATCAAGACAACAAAATGTGCTACTTGATGTCTTTCTTGTCAACCGGGCACGTTTTGATTCAATTTATTCGAAACTGGACTGGGTATGCCCCGAAATGGTATTTTCGTTACTTCTAAACACGAAATTTACATCTTTAGGGCGACAATGCTCATCCAAGCATGAGAAAGTGCTTCCCCATGTCATTCTTGTCAACCAATAATGTTTTGGTGGAACTTGGACCAAATTGTACCGAGTGCGCACCGAAATGACGTTTTCATTCATGATTTGCAACCAAAGTGGTTCCTCAGGGCTAGCATACTAATTGTGACATTAGAGAGTTCTTCTTCGCCTCTTTCTTGCCAATCGGGCAGGTTTTGGTGCAATTTGGACCAATGGATCGGGTATGCACTGAAAAGGTGTTTTTGTTCTACCCTAACACGAAAGGTGCTTCTTTCAGGCTAGAACACTAACCCAAGCATGAGAACGTGCATCCCTGTGTCTTTCTTGCCAACCGAGCACGTTTTGTTGCAAAGTTAGCCAAATTTGAATCGATGCGCAATGAAATGACGTATTCGTGCATTCTTAACACCTAAGGTAGTTCATTTGGGCGAGAACGCTAATCCAAACTTGTTTTGGGCTAGAACACTAATCCAAACATGAGAAAGTAGTTCCCCGTGCGTTTCTTGTGAACCAAGCACTTTCCCGTGCTACTTCAACTAAATTAGACTAAGTGTGCACCGAAATGATGTATCTGAGCGTTCTTAGTGCTTAAAGTGGTTCTTTAGGGCTTGAACGCTATCCGAGGCACGAGAAAATGCTTCCCTCTGTCTTTCTTCCCAACGAGGAATGTTTTGGTTTAACCTTAATCAAATTGGACTTAGTGTGCAGCGAAATGGCATTTTTCGTGCATTCTTAGGGTCTAAAGATGTTCTTAAGAGTTAGCATACTAATATCGAGACATGAGATAGCACTTACTCATGTCTTTCTTGCAAACCAAGAAAGTGTTGGGTCAATTTGGACGAACTTGGACTGAGTATGCACCCAAATGAGGTTTCGTGCATTCTTAACATCTGAAGTGGTTCTTTAGGGCTGGCATGCTAATGGAGAGAGAGAAAGTGCTACTTGTTATCTTTCATGCCAACTGAGCATGTTTTGATTCAATTTAGACGAAACAGGACTGAGTATAGTGCGAAATGATGTTTTCGTCACTTCTAAACACAAAATGCNGTAGTTCATTTGGGCAAGAACACTAATCCAAACATGAGAAAGTGGTTCCCCTTGCGTTTAATGTCAACCGAGCATGTTCCCATGCAACTTCAACCAGATTGGACTAAGTGTGCACCGAAATAACGTATCTGAGCATTCTTAGCGTCTAAAGTGGTTCGCTAGGGCTTGCACGCTACCCGAGACACGAGAAAGTGCTTCCCCCTGTCTTTCTTCCCAACGAGGAACGTTTTGGTTTATCCTTAATCAAATTGGACTTAGTATGCACCGAAATGGCGTTTTCGTGCATTCTTAAGGCCTAAAGATGTTCTTAAGTGTTAGCACGCTAATATCGAGGCATGAGATAACGCTTCCTCATATCTTTCTTGCAAACCAAGAAAGTGTGTGGTCAATTTGGACGAGCTTGGACTGCGTATGCACCCAAATGATCTTTCGTGCATTCTTATCACCTAAAGTGGTTCTATAGGGTTGGCACACTAATCGAGACAAGAGAAAATGCTACTTGATGTCTTCTTGCAAACCAAGCACGTTTTGTTGCAACGTTGGCCAAATTTGACTCAATGCGCGCTTAAATGACGTATTCGTGCATTCTTAACACCTAAGGTAGTTCATTTGGGCTAGAACACTAATCCAAACATGAGAAAGTGGTTACCCATGTATTTCTTGTCAATCGAGCACGTTCCAGTGCAACTTCAACCAAATTGGACTAAGTGTGCACCGAAATGACGTATCTGTGCATTCTGAGTGCCTAAAGTGTTTCTTTAGGGCTTGAACGCCAACCTGAGCACGTTCCCGTGCAACTTCAACCAAATTATACTAAGTGTGCACCGAAATGACGTATCTGAGCATTCTTAGCGCGTAAAGTGGTTCTTTAGGGCCTGAACGCTATCCGAGACACAAGAAAGTGGTTCCCCCTCTGTTTCTTCCCTAATGTTTTGGCTTAACCTTAATCAAATTGGACTTAGTGTGCACCGAAATGGCGTTTTCGTGCATTCTTAAGGCCTAAAGATGTTCTTAATAGTTAGCAGACTAATATCGAGACATGAGATAGCGCTAACTCATGTCTTTCTTGCAAAGCAAGAAAGTGCTGGGCCAATTTGGACGAACTTGGACCGAGTATGCACCCAATTGATTTTTCATGCATTCTTAACACCTAAAGTGGTTCTTTAGGGCTGGCACGCTAATCGAGACAAGAAAAAGTGCTACTTGACGTCTTTCTTGCTAACCGGGCACGTTCTGATTCAATTTAGACGAAACTGGACTGTGCATGCACAAAAATGATGTTTTCGTCCCTTCTAAACACGAAATGTGCTTTTTCAGGGCGACAATACTCATCCAAGCATGAGAAAGTGCTTTCCTATGTCTTTCTCGTCAACTGATAACGTTTTGGTGCAACTTTGACCAAATTGTATCGAGTGCGCACCGAAATGACGTTCTCGTTCATACTTCGCCACCAAAGTGGTTCCTTAGGGCTAGAACGCCAATCGAGGCATTAAAGAGTGTTTCCTCACTTCTTTCTTGGGAATCGAGCGTGTTTTTGTGCAATTTGGACCAAGTTGGACTGGATATGCGCCAGAAAGGCATTTTTGTTCTTCCCTAACGCGAAATGTGCTTCTTTAAGGCTAGAAAGCTAACCCAAGCATGACAATGTGCATCCCTATGTCTTTCTTGCCAACCGAGCACGTTTGATTGCAACGTTAGCCAAATTTGACTCAATGCGCACTTAAATGACGTATTCGTGCATTTTTAACACCTAAGGTAGTACATTTGGGCTAGAACACTAATCCAAACATGAGAAAATGGTTCCCCGTATGTTTCTTGTCAACCGAGCACGTTCCCGTGCAACTTCAACCAGATTGGGCTAAGTGTGCACCGAAATGACGTATCCGTGCATTTTTAGTGCCTAAAGTGGTTCTTTAGGGCTTGAACACTAACCAAGACACGAGAAAGTGCTTCCTCATGTCTTTCTTGCCAACCAGGAATGTTTTTGCTCAACCTTAATTAAATTGGACTTAGTGTGCACCGAAATGTCGTAATCGTTCATTTGTGGGGCCTAAAGATGTTCTTAAGAGTTAGCACGCTAATATCGAGACATGAGATAGCGCTTCCTCATGCCTTTCTTGCAAACCAAGAAAGTGTTGGGTCAATTTGGACTAACTTGGATCGAATATGCACCCAAATGATGTTTTCATCCATTCTTAACACCTAAAGTGGTTCTTTAGGGCTGGCACGCTAATCGAGATAAGAGAAAGTGCTACTTGATGTCTTTCTTGCCAACCGGGCACGTTTTGATTCAATTTAGATGAAAGTGGACTAGGCATGGACCAAAATGATGTTTTCGTTACTTCTAAACACGAAATGTGCTTCTTTAGGGCGATAATGCTCATCCAAGCATGAGAAAGTGCTTCCTTATGTCTTTCTTATCAACGGATAATGTTTTGGTGCATTCGTTACTTCTAAGCACGAAGTGTGCTTCTTTAGGGCGACAATGCTCATCCAAGCATGAGAAAGTGCTTCCCCATGTCTTTCTTGTCAACTGATAATGTTTTGGTGCAACTTTGACCACATTGTGCCGAGTGCGTACTGAATGGACGTTTTCGTTCATACTTCGTAACCAAAGTGGTTCCTCGGGGCTAGCATGCTAATTGAGACAATAGAGACTGTTTCTTCACTCTTTCTTGCCAATCAGATGCGTTTTGGTGCAATTTGGACCAAATGGATCGGGTATGCACTGAAAAGGCGTTTTTGTTCTACCCTAACACGAAATGTGCTCCTTCAAAGCTAGAACGCTAACCCAAGCATGACAACGTGCATCCCTGTGTCTTTCTTGCCAACCGAGTACGTTTTGCTACAACGTTAGCCAAATTTGACTCAATGCGCAGTTAAATCTCGTATTTGTGCATTATTAACACCTAAGGTAGTTCATTTGCGCTAGAACACTAATCCAAACATGAGAAAGTGGATATGCACCGAAAAGGCATTTTTGTTCTTCCCTAACAGGAAATGTGCTTCTTTAAGGCTAGAACGCTAACCCAAGCATGAGAACGTGCATCCCTATGTCTTTCTTGCCTGCCGAGCATGTTTTGTTGCAAAGTTAGGCAAATTTGACTCAATGTGCAATGAAATGACGTATTCATGCATTCTTAACACCTAAGGTAGTTCATTTGGGCTAGAACACTAATCCAAACATGAGAAAGTGGTTCCCGAGTGTTTGTTGTCAACCGAGCATGTTCCCGTGCAACTTCAACCAAATTGGGCTAAGTGTGCACCGAAATGACGTATCCGTGCATTCTTAGCGCCTAAAGTGGTTCTTTAGAGCTTGAATGCTAACCGAGGCACGAGAAAGTGCTTCCCCATGTCTTTCATGCCAACCCGGAATGTTTTTGCTTAACCTTAATCAAATTGGACTTAGTGTGCACCGAAATGTCGTTTTCGTTCATTCGTAGAGCCTAAAGATGTTTAAGAACATCTTTAGGCCCTAAGAATGCACGAAAACGCCATTTCGGTGCACACTTAGTCCAATTTGATTAAGGTTAAGCCAAAACATTCCTCGTTGGGAAGAAAGACAGGGGGAACCACTTTGTCGTGTCTCGGATAGGGTTCAAGCCCTAAAGAACCACTTTAGGCGCTAAGAATGCTCAGATACGTAATTTCGGTGTACACTTAGTATAATTTGGTTGAAGTTGCACGGGAACGTGTTCGGTTGACAACAAACACCCGGGGAACCACTTTCTCATGTTTGGATTAGTGTTCTAGCCCAAATGAACTACCTTAGGTGTTAAGAATGGATGAATACGTCATTTCATTGCACATTGAGTCAAATTTGCCTAACTTTGCATCAAAACATGCTCGGCAGGCAAGAAAGAAATAGGGATGCACGTTCTCATGCTTGGGTTAGCGTTCTAGCCTTAAAGAAGCACATTTCCTGTTAGGGAAGAACAAAAATGCCTTTTTGGTGCATATTCAGTCCAACTTGGCCCAAATTGCACCAAAACAAGCTCGATTCACAAGAAAGAGGCGAGGAAACACTCTTTAATGCCTCGATTAGCTTGCTAGCCCTAAGGACCCACTTTAGTTGCGAAGCATGAACGAGAAAGTCATTTCAATGCGCACTAAGCACAATTTGGTCAAAGTTTCACCAAAACATTATCAGTTGACAAGAAAGACATGAGGAAGCACTTTCTCATGCTTGGATGAGCATTGTCGCCCTAAAGAAGCACATTTCGTGTTTAGAAGTAACGAAAACATCATTTCGGCGCATGCTCAGTCCACTTTCATCTAAATTGAATCGAAACTTGCCCGGTTGGCAAGAAAGACATTGAGTAGCACTTTCCCTTATCTCGATTTGCGTGCCAGCCCTAAAGAACCACTTTTGGTGTTAAGAGTGGACGAAAACATCATTTGGGTGCATACTCGGTCCACGTTAGTCCAAATTTACCCAACACTTTCTTGGTTTGCAAGAAAGACATGAGGAAGTGCTATCTCATGTCTCGATATGAGCGTGGTAACTCATCAGAACATCTTCAGGCTCTACGACTGAACGAAAACGCCATTTCGGTGTACACTAAGTCCAATTTCATTAAGGTTAAACAAAAACATTCCTTCTTGGAAGGAAGACATGGGCAAGCACTTTCTCGTGTCTCGGATAGCGTTGAAGCCCTCAAGAACCACTTTAGGCGCAAAGAATGCTCAGATACGTTATATCAGTGCACATTTAGTCCAATTTGGTTGAAGTTGCACGAGAACGTGCTCGGTTGACAAGAAATGCTTGGGGAACCACTTTCTCAAGTTTGGATTAGTGTTCTAGCCCAAATGAACTGCCTTAGGTGTTAAGAATACACGAATATGTCATTTCATTGTGCATTGAATCAAATTTGGCTGACTTTACCACAAAACGTGCTTGGCAGGCAAGAAAGACACAGGGATGCATGTTCGCATGCTTGGGTTAGCGTTCTAGCCTTGAAGAAGCATATTTCGTGTTAGGGAAGAACAAAAACACCTTTTCGGTGCATACCGAGTCCAACTTGGCCCAAATTGCACCAAAACATGCCCGATTCGCAAGAACGAGGCGAGGAAACACTCTCTAATGCCTCGATTAGCATGCTAGCCCTAAGCAACTACTTTGGTTGGGAAGCATGAATGAGAAAGTCATTTCGGTGCGCACTCGGTACCATTTCGTCAAAGTTTCACCAAAACATTATCAGTTGACAAGAAAGACATGGGGAAGCACTTTCTCATGCTTGGATGAGCATTGTTGCCTTAAAGGAACACATTTCGCGTTTAGAAGTAATGAAAACATCATTTCGGTGCATACTCAGTCCGATTTCTTCTAAATTGAATCAAAACATGCCCGGTTGGCAAGAAAGACATCAAGTAGCATTTTCTCATGTCTCGATTAGCGTGCCAGACCTAAAAAACCACTTTAGGTGTTAAGAATGCATGAAACATCATTTGGGTGCATACTCGGTCCCAGTTCGTCTAAATTGACCCAACAATTTCTTGGTTTGCAACAAAGACATGTGGAAGCGCTTTCTCATGTCTCGATATTAGCGTGCTAACTCTTAAGAACATCTTTAGGCCCTAAGAGTGCACGAAAACGCCATTTTGGTGCATACTAAGTCTAATTTGATTAAGGTTAAACCAAAACGTTCCTCATTGGGAAGAAAGACAGGGGGAAGCACTTTGTCGTGTCTCGGATAGCGTTCAAGCCCTAAAGAACCACTTTAGGCGCTAAGAATGCTCATATACATCATTTCGGTACACACTTGGTCGAATTTGGTTGAAGATGCATGGGAACGTGCTCGGTTGACAAGAAATGCTTGGGGAACCACTTTCTCAAGTTTGGATTAGTGTTCTAGCCCAAATGAACTACCTTCGGTGTTAAGAATGCAAGAATACGTCATTTCGTTGCGCATTGAATCAAATTTGGCTAACTTTACAACAAAAACGTGCTCGGCTGGCAAAAAAGACACAGGGATGCACGTTCTCATGCTTGGGTTAGTGTTCTAGCCTTAAAGAAGCACATTTTGTGTTAATGAAGAACAAAAACACCTTTTCGGTACAAATACAGTCCAACTTGGCCCAAATTGCACCAAACATGCCCGATTCACAAGAAAGACATTAAGTAGCACTTTCCCATATCTCGATTAGCGTGCCAGCCCTAAAGAACTACTTTAGGTGTTAAGAATGGACGAAAACATCATTTGGGTGCATACTTTCACGTGTCTCGGATAGCGTGCAAACCCTAAAGAACCACTTTCGGCGCTAAGAATGCTCAGAGACCTTATTTTGGTGCACACTTACTTCAATTTGGTTGAAGTTACACGGGAACGAGCTCGGTTGACAAGAAATGCATGGGGGACCACTTTCTCATGTTTGGATTAGAGTTCTAGCCCAAATGAACTACCTTAGGTGTTAAGAATGCACAAATACAACATTTAATTGCGCATTGAGTCAAATTTGCCTAACGTTGTAGCAAAACGTACTCGGTTGGCAAGACAGACACGGGGAACCACTTTCTCTTGTTTGGATTAGTGTTCTAGCCCAAATGAACTACCTTAGGTGTTAAGAATGCACGAACACGTCATTTCATTGCGCATTGAGTCAAATTTGGCTCACGTTCTAGCAAAACATGCTCGGTTGGTACGAAAAACAAAGGGTTGCACGTTCTCATCCTTGGGTTACCGTTCTAGCCATAAAGAAGCACATTTCATGTTAGGGTAGAACAAAAATACCTTTTCAGTGCGTACTTGATCCATTTGGTCCAAATTGCACCAAAACGCGCTCGATTGGCAAGAAAAAGGTGAAGAAGGACTCTCTAATGTCTGAATTAGCATGCTTGCCCTGAGGAACCACTATGGTTGCGAAGCATGAACGAAAACGTCATTTCGGTCTACACTCGGTACAATTTGGTCAGAGTTGCACCAAAACGTTATTGGTTGACAAGAAAGACATGGGGAAGCACTTTCTCATCCTTGGATGAGCATTGTCGCCCTAAAGAAGCACATTTTGTCTTTAGAAGTAACAAAACATCATTTCGGTGCATACTAAGTCCAGTTTTGTCTAAATTTAATCAAAACGTTCTCGGTTGGCAGGAAAGACATCAAGCAGCACTTTCTCTTGTCTCGATTATCGTGCCAGCCGTAAAAAACCACTTTAGGTGTTAAGAATGCACGAAACATCATTTGGGTGGATACTCGGTCCAAGTTCGTCCAAATTGACCCAACACTTTCTTGCTTTGCAAGAAAGACATGAGGAAGCGCTATCTCATGTCTCGATATTAGCGTGCTCACTCTTAAGAGCATCTTTAGGACCTAAGAATGCACGCAAACGCCATTTCGGTGCACACTAAGTCCAATTTGATTAAGGTTAAACCAAAACGTTCCTCGTTGGGAAGAAAGATAGGGGGAAGCACTTTCTCGTGTCTCGGACAACGTGCAAGCCCTAAAGAACCACTTTCGGCGCTAAGAATGCTCCGATACCTTATTTCAGTGCACACTTAGTCCAATTTGGTTGAAGTTACACGGGAACGTGCTTGGTTGACAAGAAATGCACGGGGAACCACTTTCTCATGTTTGGATTAGTGTTCTAGCCCAAATGAACTACCTTAGGTGTTCAGAATGCACGAATACGTCATTTCATTGCGCATGGAGTCAAATTTGGCTAACTTTGCCACAAAACGTGCTCGACTGGCAAGAAAGACACAGGGATGCATGTTCTCATGCTTGGGTTAGCGTTCTAGCCTTAAAAAAACACATTTCGTGTTAGGGAAGAACAAAAACGCCATTTCCATGCATACCCAGTCCAACTTGGTCCAAATTGTACAAAAACACACCTGATTCGCAAGAAAGAGGCGAGGAAACACCCTCTAATGCCTAGATTAGCGTGCTAGCCCTAAGGAACCACTTTGGTTGCGAAGCATGAACGAGATAGTCATTTCGGCGGGCACTCGGTACCATTTGGTCAAAGTTGCACCAAAACATTATCAGTTGACAAGAAAGACATGGGGAAGCAATTTCTCGTGCTTGGATGAGCATCGTCACCCTAAAGAAGCACATTTCGTTTTTAGAAGTAACGAAAACATCATTTCGGTGCATCCTCAGTCCACTTTCGTCTACATTGAATCAAAAACGTGCCCGGTTGGCAAGAAAGACATCAAGTAGCACTTTCTCTTATCTCGATTAGCGTGCCAGCCCTAACGAACCACTTTAGGTGTTAAGAATGGACGAAAACATCATTTGGGTGCATACTCGGTCCAAGTTCGTCCAAATTGACCCAACACTTTCTTGGTTTGCAAGAAAGACATGAGGAAGCAGTATCTCACGTCTCGATATTAGCGTGCTAACTCTTAAGAACATCTTTAGGCCCTACGAATGAACGAAAATGCCATTTCCGTGCACGCTAAGTCTAATTTGATTAAGGTGAAACAAAACCATTCCTAGTTGGCAAGAAAGACATGGGGAAGCACTTTCTCGTGTCCCGGTTAGCGTTCAAGCCCCAAAGAACCCCATTAGGCGCTAAGAATGCACGGATACGTCATTTCAGTGCATACTTAGTCCAATTTGGTTGAAGTTGCACGGGAATGTGCTCGGTTGACCAGAAACGCACGGGAAACCACTTTCTCACGTTCGGATTGGAGTTCTAGCCCAAATGAACTACCTTAGGTGTTAAGAATGCACGAATATGTCATTTAAGTGCGCACTGAGTCAAATTTGGCTAACGTTGCAGCAAAACGTGCTCAGTTGGCAGGAAAGGCATAGGGATGCACGTTCTCATGCTTCAGTTAGTGTTCAAGCCTTAAAGAAGCACATTTTGTGTTAAGGTAGAACAAAAACGCCTTTTTGGTGCATACCCGATCCATTTGGTCAAAATTGCACGAAAACGCGCCTGATTGGCAAGAAAGAGGCAAAGAAGCACTCTCTAATGTCTCAATTAGCATGCTAGCCCTAAGGAACCACTTTGGTTGCGAAGCATGAATGAAAACGTCATTTCGGTCCGCACTTGGTACAATTTGGTCAGTGTTGAACCAAAACGTTATCGGTTGACAAGAAAGACATGGGGAAGCACTTTCTCATGCTTGGATGAGCATTGTCGCCCTAAAGAAGCACATTTCGTGTTTAAAAGTAACGAAAACTTCATTTCAGTGCATACTCAGTCCAGTTTCTTCAAAATTGTGTCAAACCATCCCCGGTTGGCAAGAAAGACATAAAGTAGCATTTTCTCTTGTATCGATTAGCGTGCTAGCCCTAAAGAACCACTTTACGTGTTAAGAAGGCACGAAACATCGTTTGGGTGCATAATCAGTCCAAGTTTATCCAAATTGACCCAACACTTTCTTGGTTTGCAAGAAAGACATGAGGAAGCCTTATCTCATGTCTCGATATTAGCGTGCTAACTCTTTAGAACATCTTTAGGACCTAAGAATGCACAAAAACGCCATTGCGATGCACGCTAAGTCCAATTTGATTAAGGTTAAACCAAAACGTTCCTCGTTGGGAAGAAAGATAGGGGGAAGCACATTCACTTGTCTGGGATAGCGTGCAAGCCCTAAAGAACCACTTTCGGCGCTAAGAATGCTCAGAAACCTTATTTTGGTGCACACTTACTTCAATTTGGTTGAAGTTACACGGGAACGAGCTCGATTGACAAGAAATGCATGGGGGACCACTTTCTCTTGTTTGGATTAGAGTTCTAGCCCAAATGAACTACCTTAGGTGTTAAGAATGCACGAATACGTCATTTAAGTGCGCACTGAGTCAAATTTAGCTAACGTTGCAGCAAAACGTGCTTGGTTGGCAGGAAAGGCATAGGGATGCACGTTCTCAGGCTTCGATTTGTGTTCTAACCTTAAAGAAGAACATTTCGTGTTAGGGTAGAACAAAAACACCTTTTTGGTGCAAACCTGATCCATTTGGTCCAAATTGCACCAAAACGCGCTCGATTGGCTAGAAAGAGGCGAAGAAGCACACTCTAATGTCTCAATTAGCATGCTAGCCCTAAGGAACCACTTTGGTTGCGAAGATTGAACAAAAACGTCATTTCGGTCCGCACTCGGTACAATTTGGTCAGAGTTGCACCAAAACGTTATCGGTTGACAAGAAAGACATGGAGAAGCACTTTCTCATGCTTGGATGAGCATTGTCGCGCTAAAGAAGCACATTTCGTGTTTTCAAGTAACAAAAACATCATTTCAGTGCATACTCAGTCCATTTTCTTCTAAATTGAATCAAAACGTCCCCGGTTGGCAAGAAAGAGATCAAGTAGCATTTTCTCTTGTCTCGATTAGCGTGCCAGCCCTAAAGAACCACTTTAGGTGATAAGAATGCACGAAACATCATTTGGGGGCATCCGAGGTCCAAGCTCGTCCAAATTGACCACACACTTTCTTGGTTTGCAAGAAAGACATGAGGAAGCGTTATCACATGTCTCGATATTAGTGTGCTAACTCTTAAGAACAACTTTAGGCCTTAAGAATGCACGAAAACGCCATTTCGGTGCACACTAAGTCCAATTTCATTACGAATAAACCAAAACGTTCCTCGTTGGGAAGAAAGGCAAGGGGAAGCACTTTCTCGTGTCTCGGGTAGCGTGCAAGCCCTAAAGAACCACTTTAGGTGCTAAGAAGGCTTAGATACGTCATTTCGTTGTACACTTACTCCAATTTGGTTTAAGTTGCACAGGAACATGCTCGGTTGACAAGAAATGCACGGGGAACCACTTTCTCATGTTTGGATTAGTGTTCTAACCTAAATGAACTACCTGAGGTGTTAAGAATGTACGAATATGTGTTTTCATTGCGCATTGAGTCAAATTTGGCTAACTTTGCAACAAAACGTGCTCGGTTGGCAAGAAAGACACAGGGATGCACGTTCTCATTCTTGGGTTAGCATTCGAGCCTTAAAGAAGCACATTTCGTGTTAGGGAGGAATAAAAACGCCTTTTTGGTGCATACCCAGTCCAACTTGGTCCAAATTACACAAAAACACGCCCTATTCGCAAGAAAGAGGCGAGGAAACACTCTCTAATGCCTCTATTAGCATGCTAGCCCTAAGGAACCACTTTGGTTGCGAAGCATGAACGAGAAAGTCATTTCGGTGCGCACTCGGTACCATTTGGTCCTACGAATGAATGAAAACGCCATTTCGGTGCACACTAAGCCCAATTTGATTAAGGTTAAACAAAAACATTCCTGGTTGGTAAGAAAGACATGGGGAAGCACTTTCTCTTGTCTCGGTTAGCGTTAAAGCCCTAAAGAACTCCTGTAGGCGCTAAGAATGCACGGATACGTCGTTTCGGTGCATACTTAGTCCAATTTGGTTGAAGTTTCACGGGAACGTGCTCTGTTGATAAGAAACGCACGGGAAATCACTTTCTCAGGTTTGGATTAGAGTTCTAGCCCAAATGAACTACCTTAGGTGTTAAGAATGCAAGAATACGTGATTTCGTTGCGCATTGAATCAAAATTTGGCTAATTTTACAACAAAACGTGCTCGGCTGGAAAGAAAGACACAGGAATGCACGTTCTCATGCTTGGGTTATTGTTCTAGCCTTAAAGAAGCACATTTCGTGTTAACGAAGGACAAAAACGCCTTTTCGGTGCAAACCCAGTCAAACTTGGCCCAAATAGCACCAAAACATGCCTGATTCACAAGAAAGAGGCAAGGAAACACTCTCTAATCCCTCAATTACACTGCTAGCCCCAAGCAACCACTTCGGTTGCGAAGCATGAATGAGAAAGTCAATTCGGTGCGCACTCAGTACCATTTGGTCAAGGTTTCACCAAAACATTATCAATTCACAAAAAAGACATATGGAAGCACTTTCTCATGCTTAGATGAGCATTGTCGCCCTAAAGAAGCACATTTCGTATTTAGACATAACGAAAACATCATTTCGGCGCATGCTCAGTCCACTTTCGTGTAAATTGAATCAAAACATGCCCAGTTGGCAAGAAATACATCAAGTAGCACTTTCCCATATCTCGATTAGCGTGCCAGCCCTAAGGAACCACTTTAGGTGTTAAGACTGGACGAAAACATCATTTGGGTGCATACTTGGTCCAAGTCAGTTCAGATTGACCCAACACTTTCTTGGTTTGCAAGAAAGACATGAGGAATCGCTATCTCATGTTTCGATATTAGCGTGCTAACTCTTAAAAACATCTTTAGGCTCTACGAATGAATGAAAACGCCATTTCGGTGCACACTAAGTCCAATTTGATTAAGGTTAAGCAAAAACATTCCTTGTTGGTAAGAAAGACATGGGGAAGCACTTTCTTGCGTCTCGGTTATTGTTCAAGCCCTAAAGAATAACTTTAAGTGCTAAGAATGCACGGACACTTCATTTCGGTGCACACTTAGTCCAATTTGGTTGAAGTTGCATAGGAACGTGCTCGGTTGACAAGAAACGCAGGGAAACTACTTTCTCATGTTTGGATTAGAGTTCTAGCCCAAATGAACTACCTTAGGTGTTAAGAATGCACGAATACGTCATTTAAGTGCGCATTGAGTCAAATTTTGATAACGTTGCAGCAAAATGTACTCGGTTGGCAAAAAAGACACGGGGAACCACTTTCTCATGTTTGGATTAGTGTTCTAGCCCAAATGAACTACCTTAGGTGTTAAGAATGCACGAATACGTCATTTCAGTGCACATTCAGTTAAATTTGGCTCACGTTGCAGCAAAACGTGCTCGGTTGGCAAGAAAGACACAGGGTTGCACATTCTCATGCTTGGGTTAGCGTTCTAGCCTTAAAGAAGAACATTTCATGTTAGCGTAGAACAAAAACGCCTTTTCGGTGCATACCCGATCCATTTGGTCCAAATTGCACCAAAACGTGCTCAATTGGCAAGAAAAATGCGAAGAAGCACTTTCTAATGTCTCGATTAGCATGCTTGTCCTGGGCAACCACTTTGGTTGCGAAGGATGAACGAAAACGTCATTTCGGTCCGCACTCGGTACAATTTGGTCAGAGTTGCACCAAAACGTTATTGGTCAATAAGAAAGACATGGGGAAGCACTTTCTCATGCTTGGATGAGCATTGTCGCCCTAAAGAAATACATTTTGTGTTTAGAAGTAACCAAAACATCTTTTCAGTGCATACTCAGTCCAGTTTTGTCTAAATTGAATCAAAACGTTCTCGGTTGGCAGGAAAGACATCAAGCAGCACTTTCTCTTGTCTCGATTAGCGTGCCAGCCCTAAAAAACCACTTTAGGTGTTAAGAATGCACGAAAAACCATTTGGGTGGATACTCGGTCCAAGTTCATCCAAATTGACCCAACACTTTCTTTGTTTGCAAGAAAGACATGAGGAAGCGCTATCTCATGTCTCGATATTAGCGTGCTCACTCTTAAGAGCATCTTTAGGCCCTAATAATGCACAAAAACGCCATTTTGGTGCACACTAAGTCCAATTTGATTAAGGTTAAGCAAAAACATTCCTTGTTGGTAAGAAAGACATGGGGAAGCACTTTCTCGCGTCTCGGTTATTGTTCAAGCCCTAAAGAATAACTTTAAGCGCTAAGAATGCACAGACACTTCATTTCGGTGCACACTTAGTCAAATTTGGTTGAAGTTACACGGGAACGTGCTCGGTTCACAAGAAATGCATGGGGAACCACTTTCTTATGTTTGGATTAGTGTTCTAGCCCAAATGAACTACCTTAGGTGTTAAGAATGCACGAATACGTCATTTAAGTGTGCACTGAGTCAAATTTGGCTAACGTTGCAGTAAAAAGTGCTCGGTTGGCAAGAAAGGCATAAGTATGCACGTTCTCATGCTTCGGTTAGTGTTCAAGCCTTAAAGAAGCACATTTCGTGTTAGGGTAGAACAAAAACGCCTTTTTGGTGCATACCCGATCCATTTGGTCCAAATTGCACCAAAACGCGCCCGATTGGCAAGAATAGGCGAGGAAGCACTCTCTAATGTCTCAGTTAGCATGCTAGCCCTGACGAAAAACTTTGGTTGCGAATCACGAACGAAAACCTCATTTCGGTCCGCACTCGGTACAATTTGGTCAGAGTTACACCAAAATGTTATCGGTTGACAAGAAAGACATGGGGAAGCACTTTCTCCTGCTTGGATCAGTATTGTCGCCCTAAAGAAGCACATTTCATGTTTAGAAGTAACGAAAACATCATTTCGGTGCATACTCAGTCCGGTTTCTTCTAAATTGAATCAAAATGTGCCCGGTTGGCAAGAAAGACATCATATAGCACTTTCTCATGTCTCGATTAGCGTGCCAGACCTAAAGAACCACTTTAGCTGTTAAGAATGCACGAAACATCAATTGGGTGCATACTCGGTCCAAGTTCGTCCAAATTGACCCAACAGTTTTCTGGTTTGCAAGAAAGACATGAGCAAGCACTATGTCATGTCTCGATATTAGCGTGCTAACTCTTAAGAACCTCTTTAGGCCCTAAGAATGCATGAAAACGCCATTTCGGTGCATTCTAAGTCCAATTTGTTTAAGGTTAAACCAAAACGTTCCTCGTTGGGAAGAAAGACAGTGGGAAGCACTTTCTCGTGTCTCGGATAGCGTTCAAGCCATAAAGAATCACTTTAGGCACTAAGAATGATCAGATACGTCATTTCGATGCACACGTAGTCCAATTTGGTTGAAGTTGCACGGGAACATGCTTGGCTGACAAGAAATGCACGGGGAACCACTTTCTCATGTTTGGATTAGTGTTCAAGCCCAAGTGAACTACCTTAGGTGTTAAGAATGCACGAATACGTCATTTCATTGCGCATTGAGTCAAATTTGGCTAACTTTGTAACAAAACGTGCTCGGCTGGCAAGAAAGACACAGGGATGCACGTTCTCATGCTTAGGTTAGCGTTCTAGCCTTAAAGAAGCACATTTCATGTTAGGGAAGAACAAAAATGCCTTTTCGGTGCATACCCAGTCGAACTTGGTCCAAATTGCACCAAAACACGTCCGATTCGCAAGAAAGAGGCGAGAAAGTCATTTCGGTGCGCACTTGGTACCATTTGGTCAAAGTTGCACCAAAATATTATCAATTGACAAGAAACACATGGGGAAGCACTTTCTCATGCTTGGATGAGCATTGTCGCCCTAAAGAAGCACATTTCGTGTTTAGAATTAACGAAAACATCATTTCAGTGCATGCTCAGTCCACTTTCGTCTAAATTCAATCAAAACGTGCCCGGTTGGCAAGAAATACATCAAGTAGCACTTTCCCGTATCTCGATTAGCGTACCAGCCCTAAAGAACCACTATAGGTGTTAAAAATGGATGAAAATATCAATTGGGTGCATACTTAGTCTAAGTTAGTCCAAATTGACCCAATAGTTTCTTGGTTTACAAGAAAGACATGAGGAAGCGTTATCTCATGTCTCAATATTAGCGTGCTAACTCTTAAGAACATCTTTAGGCCCTACGAATGAACGAAAACACCATTTTGGAGCACACTAAGTCCAATTTGATTAAGGTTAAACAAAAACATTCATGGTTGGCAAGAAAGACGTGAGGAAGCACTTTCTGGTGTCTCAGTTAGCGTTAAATCCCTAAAGAACGTTCCAGCAAAACGTGCTCGGTTGGTAAGAAAGACACAGGGATGCACGTTCTCATGCTTGGGTTAGCGTTCTAGCCTCAAAGAAGCACATTTCGTGTTAGGGTAGGAAAAAAGGCCTATTCGGTGTATACCCAATCCATTTGGTCCAAATTGCACCAAAACATGCCCGACTGGCAGGAAAGAGGCGAAGAAGCACTCTCTAACGTCTCAATGGCATTTGGGTGCATACTTGTTCCAAGTTAGTCCTAATTGACCCAACACTTTCTTGGTTTACAAGAAAGACATGAGGAAGCGCTATCTCATGTCTCTATATTAGCGTGCTAACTCCAAAAAACATCTTTAGGCCCAAAAAATGCATGAAAACGCCATTTTGGTGCACACTAAGTCCAATATGACTAAGATAACCAAAACATTCCTTGTTGGGAAGAAAGACTGGGGGATGCACTTTCTCGTGTCTCGGATAGTGTTCAAGCCCTAAAGAACCACTTTAGCCACGAAGAATGCTCCGATATGTCATTTCGTTGCACACTTAGTCTAATTTGGTTGAAGTTGCACGGGAATGTGCTCGGTTGACAAGAAACGCACGGGGAACCACTTTCTCATGTTTGGATTGAAGGTCTAGCCCAAATGAACTACCTTAATTGTTAAGAATGCACGAATATATCATTTCATTGCGCATTGAGTCAAATTTGGCTAACTTTACAACAAAACGTGCTTGGTTGGCAAGAAAGACACAGGGATGCACATTCTCATGCTTGGGTTAGCGTTCTAGCTTGAAACAAGCAAATTTCGTGTTAGGGAAGAACAAAAACGCCTCTCCAGTGCATACCCAGTCCAACTTGGTCCAAATTACACCAAAAGATGCCCGATTGGCAAGAAAGAGGCGAGGAAACACTCTCTAATACCACGATTAGCGTGCTAGCCCTAAAGAACCACTTTGGTTGTGAAACATGAACGAGAACGTCATTTTAGTGTGCACTCGGTACAATTTGGTCAAAGTTGCACCAAAACAATATCAGTTGACAAGAAGGACATGGGGAAGCACTTTGACATGCTTGGATGAGCATTTTCGACCTAAAGAAGCACATTTCGTGTTTAGAAGTAACAAAAACATCATTTCGGTGCATGCTCAATCCAGTTTCCTTCAAATTGAATCAAAACGTGCCCGGATGGCAAGAAAGACATCAAGTAGCACTTTCTACTATCTCGATTAGCGTACAGCCCGAAAGAACCACTTTAGGTGTTAAGAATGCACGAAACATCATTTTATCAGTTGACAAGAAGGACATGGGGAAGCACTTTCACATGCTTGGATGAGCATTTTCGACCTAAAGAAGCACATTTCGTGTTTAGAAGTAACGAAAACATCATTTCGGTGCATGCTCAGTCCAGTTTCCTTCAAATTGAATCAAAACATGCCCGGATGGCAAGAAAGACATCAAGTAGCACTTTCTACTATCTAGATTAGCGTGCAGCCCGAAAGAACCACTTTAGGTGTTAAGAATGCACGAAACATCATTTGGGTGCATACTCGGTCCAAGTTCGTCCAAATTGACCCAACACTTTCTTGGTTTGCAAGAAAGACATGAGGAAGCATTATCTCATGTATTAATATTAGCGTGCTAACTCTCAAGAACATCTTTAGGCCCTAAGAATGCATGAAAACGCCATTTCGGCGCACACTAAGTCCAATTTGATTAAGGTTAAACCAAAACGTTCCTTGTTGGGAAGAAAGACAGGGGGAAGCACTTTCCCGTGTCTCAGATAGCGTTCAAGCCCTAAAGAACCACTTTAGGCGCTAAGAATGCTCAGATACGTCATTTCCGTGCACACTTAGTCCAATTTTGTTGAAGTTGCATGGGAACGTGCTCGGTTGACAAGAAACGCACGGGGAACCACTTTCACATGTTTGGATTTGTGTTTTAGCCCAAATGAACTACCTTTGGACTTAAGAATGCACGAATACGTCATTTCATTACGCATTGAGTCAAATTTGGCTAACTTTGTAACAAAACATGCTCGGCTGGCAATAAAGACACAAGGATGCACGTTCTCATGCTTGGGTTAGCGTTCTAGCCTTAAAGAAGCACATTTCGTGTTAGAGAAGAACAAAAACGCCTTTTCGGTGCAGACCCAGTCCAACTTGGTCCAAATTGCACCAAAACAAGCCCGATTGGCAAGAAAGAGGCGAGGAAACACTCTCTAATGCCTCGATTAGTGTGCTAGCCCAAAGTAACCACTTTGGTTGCGAAGCATGAATGAGAACGTCATTTTGGTGCGCACTCGGTACAATTTGGTAAAAGTTGCACCAAAACATTATCAGTTGACAAGAAGGACATGGGGAAGCACTTTCTCATACTTGGATGAGCATTGTCGCCCAAAAGAAGCACATTTCGTGTTTAGAAGTGATGAAAACATCATTTCGGTGCATGCTCAGTCCACTTTCGTCTAAATTGAATCAAAACGTGCTCGGTTGGCAGGAATGACATTAAGTAGCACTTTCTCTTGTCCCGATTAGCGTGCCAGCCCTAAAGAACCACTTTAGGTGTTAAGAATGTATGAAACATCATTTGCGTGCATACTCAGTTCAAGTTCCTCCAAATTGACCCAACACTTTCTTGGTTTGCAAGAAAGACATGAGGAAGCACTATCTTAGGTCTCGATATTAGCGTGCTAACTCTTAAGAACATCTCTCGGCCCTAAGAATGCACGAAAACGCCATTTCGGTGCACACTAAGTCTAATTTGATTAAGGTTAAACCAAAACGTTCCGCGTTGGGAAGAAAGACGGGGGGAAGCACTTTCTTGTCTCTCGGATAGCGTTCAGGCCCTAAAGAACCACTTTAGGCGCTAAGAATGCACAGATACGCTATTTCGTTGCACACCTAGTCCCATTTGGTTGCAGTTGCACAGGAACGTGCTCAGTTGACAAGAAACGCACGGAGAACCATTTTCTCATGTTTGGATTAGTGTTCTTTCTTTCCAGCCGAGCACGTTTTGTTGGAAAGTTAGCCAAATTTGACTCAATGCACAATGCAATGACGTATTCGAGCATTCTTAACACCTAAGGTAGTTCATTTGGGCTAGAACACTAATCCAAACATGAGAAAGTGGTTCCCTGTGCGTTTCTTATCAACTGAGCACGTTCCCGTGCAACTTCAACAAAATTGGACTAAGTGTGCACGGAAATGACGTATCTGAGCATTCTTAGCGCCTAAAGTGGTTATTTAGGGCTTGAATGCTATCTGAGACACGGGAAAGTGCTTCCCCCTGTCTTTCTTCCCAACAAGGAACGTTTTGGTATAACCTTAATCAAATTGGAATTAGTGTGCACCAAAATGGCGTTTTCGTGCATTCTTAGGGCCTAAAGATGTTCTTAAGAGTTAGCACGCTAATATCGAGACTTGAGATAGCGCTAACTCATGTCTTTCTTGCAAACCCACAAAATGTTGGGTCAATTTGGACTAACTTGAATCGAGTATGCACCCAAATGATGTTTTCGTCCATTCTTAACACCTAAAGTGATTCTTTAGGGCTGGCACGCTAATCGAGATAAGACAAAGTGCTACTTGATGTCTTTCTTGCCAACCAGGCACGTTTTGATTTAATTTAGACGAAAGTGGACTGAGCATGCACCAAAATGATGTTTTCGTTACTTCTAAACACGAAATGTGCCTCTTTAGGGTGACAATGCTCATCCAAGCATGAGAAAATGCTTCCCCATGTCTTTCTTGTCAACTGATATTGTTTTGGTGCAACTTTGACCAAATTGTACCGCGTGCGCCACGAAACGACGTTCTCGTTCATGCTTCGCAACCAAAGTGGTTCCTTAGGGCTAGCACGCTAATCGAGGCACTAGAGAGTGTTTCCTCACCTCTATCTTGCCAATCAGGTGTGTTTTGGTGCAATTTTGACCAAGTTGGATTGGGTATGCACCGTAAAGGCATTTTTCTTCTTCCCTAACACGAAATGTGCATTTTTAAGGCTAGAACACTAACCCAAGCATAAGAACGTGCATCCCTATGTCTTTCTTGCCAGCCGAGCACGTTTTGTTGCAAAGTTACCCAAATTTGACTCAATGCGCAATGAAACGACGTATTCGTGCATTCTTAACATCTAAGGTAGTTCATTTGGGCTAGAACGCTAATCCAAACATGAGAAAGTGGTTCCCCGTGTGTTTCTTGCCAACCGAGCACTTTCCCGTGAAACTTCAACCAAATTGGAATCAGTGTGCACCGAAAAGGCGTATCCGTGCTTTCTTAACGGCTAAAGTGGTTCTTTCGGTCTTGAACGCTAACCCAGACATGAGAAAGTGGTTCGCCATGTCTTTCTTCCCAACCAGGAACATTTTGATTTAACCTTAATTAAATTGGACTTACTGTGCATCAAAATGGCGTTTTGATGCATTCTTAGGGCCAAAAGATGTTCTTAAGAGTTAGCACACTAATATTGAGACATGAGATAGCGCTTCCTCATATGTTTCTTGAAAACCAAGAAAGTGTTGGGTCAATTTGGACGAACATGTACCGAGTAAGCACCCAAATGAAGTTTTCGTGCATTCTTAACACCTAAAGTGGTTCTTTAGGGTTGGCACGCTAATCAAGACCACAGAAAGTGCTACTTGATGTCTTTCTTGCCAACTAGGCACGTTTTGATTCAATTTAGACGAAATTGGAATGAGTATGTACGGAAATGATGCTTTTGTTGCTTCTAAATACGAAATGTGCTTCTTTAAGGCGACAATGCTCATCCAAGCATGAGAAAGTGCTTCTCCATCTTTTTCTTGTCAACCGATAACGTTTTGGTGCAACTTTGACCAAATTGTACCGAGTGCGCACCGAAATGAGATTTTCGTTCATGCTTTGTAACCAAAGTGGTTCCTCAGGCCTAGCATAATAAATGAGGCATTAGAAAGTGCTTCTTCGCCTCTTTCTTGCCAATCGGGCGCGTTTTGGTGCAACTTGGACCAAATGGATCGGGTGTGCACCGAAAAGACGTTTTTGTTCTACTCTAACACGAATGTACTTCTTTAAGGCTAGAATGCTAACCGAACCATGAGAACGTGCATCCCTGTGTCTTTCTTGCCAGCCGAGCACGTTTTGCTGCAACGTTAGCTAAATTTGACTCAATGCGCACTTAAATGATGTATTCGTGCATTCTCAACACCTAAGGTAGTTCATTTGGGCTAGAACTCTAATCCAAACATGAGAAAGTGGTTGCCCGTGCGTTTCTTGTCAATCGAGCACGTTCTCGTGCAACTCCAACCAAATTGGACTAAGTGTGCACCGAAATGACGTATCCGTGCATTCTTAGCGCCTAAAGCGGTTTTTTAGGCCTTGAACACTAACCGAGACACGAGAAAGTGCTTCCCCTTGTCTTTCTTGCCAATTAGGAATGTTTTTGTTTAACCTTAATCCAATTGGACATAGAGTGCACCGAAATGGTGTTTTTTTACATTCTTAAGGCCTAAAGATGTTCTTAAGAGTTAGCACGCTAATATCGAGACATGAGATAGCGCTAACTCATGTCTTTCTTGCAAACCCAGAAAGTGTTGGGTCAATTTGGACTAACTTGAACCGAGTATGCACCCAAATGATGTTTTCGTCCATTCTTTACACCTAAAGTGGTTCTTTAGGGCTGGCACGCTAATCGAGATAAGAGAAAGTGCTACTTGATGTCTTTCTTGCCAATCGGCCACGTTTTGATTCAATTTAGACGAAAGTGGACTGAGCATGCACCAAAATGATGTTTTCGTTACTTCTAAACACGAAATATGCTTCTTTAGGGCGACAACGCTCATCCAAGCATGAGAAAATGCTTCCCCATGTCTTTCTCGTCAACTGATAATGTTTTGGTGCAACTTTGATCAAATTGTACCGCGTGTGCCCCGAAACGACGTTCTCGTTCATGCTTCGCAACCAAAGTGGTTCCTTAGGGCTAGCGTGCTAATCGAGGCATTAGAGAGTGTTTCCTAGCCTCTTTCTTGCCAATCGGGCGTGGTTTGGTGCAATTTGGACCAAGTTGGACTGGGTATGCACCGAAAAGGATTTTTTTTCTTCACTAACACAAAATATGCTTCTTTAAGGCTAGAACGCTAACCCAAGCATGAGAACGTGCATCCCTGCGTCTTTCTTGCCAACCGAACACGTTTTGTTGGAAAGTTAGCCAAATTTAACTTAATGCGCAATGAAATGATGTATTCGTGCATTCTTAACACCTAAGGTAAATCATTTGAGCTAGAACACTAATCCAAGAATAACCCGTGCGTTTCTTTTCAACCAAGCACATTCCCATGCAACTTCAACCAAATTGGTCTAAGTGTGCACCGAAATGATGTATCTGAGCATTCTTAGCACCTAACGTGGTTCTTTAAGGCTTGAATGCTATTTGAGACACGAGAAAGTGCTTCCCCCTATCTCTCTTCCCATCGAGGAACGTTTTGGTTTAACCTTAATCAAATTAGACTTAGTGTGCACCAAAATAGCAATTTCGTGCATTCTTAGGGCCTAAAATGTTCTTAACAGTTAGCACGCTAATATAGAGACATGAGATAGTGCTTCCTCATGTGTTTCTTGCTAACCAAGAAAGTATTGGGTCAATTTGGACGAACCTGGACCGAGTATGCACCCAAATGATGTTTCGTGCATTCTTAACACCTAAAGTGGTTCTTTAGGGTTGGCACGCTAATCGAGACAGTAGAAAGTGCTACTTGATGTCTTTCTTGCCAACCGGGCAAGTTTTGATTCCATTTAAACGAAACTGGACTGAGTATGCACCAAAATGATGTTTTCGTTACTTCTAAATATGAAATGTGCGTCTTTAGGGCGACAATGCTCATCCAAGATAGAGAAAGTGCTTCCCCAGGTCTTTCTTGTCAACTGGTAATGTTTTGGTGCACCTTTGACCAAATTGTACCATGTGCGCAGCAAAATGACGTTCTCGTTCATGCTTTGCAACCAAAGTGGTTCCTTAGGGCTATCATGTTAATCGAGGTAATACAGAGTGTTTCCTCACCCCTTGCATGCAAATCAGGTGTGTTTTGGTGCAATTTTGACCAAGTTGGACTGGGTATGCACCGGAAAGGCATTTTTCTTCTTCCCGAACACGAAATGTGCTTTTTTAAAGCTAGAACGCTAACCCAAGCATGAGAACGTGCACCCCTGTGTCTTTCTTGCCAGCCGAGCGCGTTTTGCTGCAAAGTTACCCAAATTTGACTCAATCCGCAATGAAACGACATATTCGTGCATTCTTAACACCTAAGGTAGTTCATTTGAGGTAGTACGCAAATCCAAACATGATAAAGTGGTTCCCATGCGTTTCTTGTCAACGAGCACGTTCTCATGCAACTTCAACAAAATTGGACTAAGTGTGCACCGAAATGACGTATCCCAGTATTCTTAGCGCCTAAAATGGTTTTTTAGGGTTCGAACGCTAACTGAGACACGAGAAAGTGCTTCCCCATGTCTTTCTTGCCAACTAGGAATGTTTTTATTTAACCTTAATCAAATTGGACTTAGTGTGCACCAAAATGGCATTTTCGTGCATTCTTAGGGCCTAAAGATGTTCTTAAGAGTTAGCACGCTAATATAGAGACATTAGATAGCGCTTCCTCATGTGTTTCTTGCAAACCAAGAAAGTGTAGGGTCAATTGGATGAACTTGGACCGAGTATGCACCTAAATGATGTTTCCTACATTCTTAACACCTAAAGTGGTTCTTTAGGGCTGGCACGCCAATCGAGACAAGAGAAAGTGCTACTTGGTGCCTTTTTTGCCAACCGAGTACGTTTTAATTAAATTTAGACGAAACGAGACTGAGTTTGTAGGGTCAATTTGGATGAACTTGGACCGAGTATGAACTCGAATGATGTTTCCTGCATTCTTAACACCTAAATTGGTTATTTAGGGCTGGCACGCCAATCGAGACAAGAGAAAGTGCTACTTGATGCCTTTTTTGCCAACCGAGCACGTTTTGATTAAATTTAGACGAAACTAGACTGAGTTTGCACCGAAATGATGCCTTCGTTACTTCTAAACAAGAAATGTGCTTCTTTAGGGCGAGAATGCTCATCCAAGCATGAGAAAGTGCTTCCCCAAGTCTTTCTTCTCAACCAATAATGTTTTGGTGCAACTTCAGCCAAATTGTACCACGAGCGCACCGAAACGACGTTCTCGTTCATGCTTCGCAACCAAAGTGGTCCCTTAAGGCTAGCACACTAATCGAGGCATTAGAGAGTGTTTCTTGGGCTCTTTCTTGCCAATCGGGTATGTTTTGGTGCAATTTGGACCAAGTTGGACTAGGTATGCACCAAAAAGGCGTTTTTGTTCTTCCCTAACACGAAATGTGCTTCTTTAAGGCTAGAACGCTAATCCAAGTATGAGAACGTGCATCTCTGTGTCTTTCTTGCCAGCTGAGTACTTTTTGTTGGGAAGTTAGCCAAATTTGGCTCAATGCGCAATGAAATGACGTATTCGTGCATTCTTAACACCTAAGGTAGATCATTTGAGCTAGAACGCCAATCTAAACATGAGAAAGTGGTTCCCCGTGCGTTTCATGTCAACCGAGCACGTTCCCGTGAAACTTCAACCAAATTGGACTAAGTGTGCATCGAAATAACGTATCTAAGCATTCTTAGCACCTAACATGGTTCTTTTGGGGTTGAATCCTATTCGAGACACGAGAAAGTGCTTCCCCATGTCTTTCTTCCCAACGAGGAACGTTTTGGTTTAACCTTAATCAAATTGGACTTAGTGTGCACCGAAATGGCGTTTTTGTACATTCTTAGGGCCTAAAGATGTTCTTAAGAGTTAGCACGCTAATATAGAGACATGAGACAGCGCTTCCTCATGTGTTTCTTGCAAACCATGAAAGTGTAGGGTCAATTTGGATGAACTTGGACCGAGTATGCACCCAAATGAGGTTTCCTGCATTCTTAACACCTAAAGTGGTTATTTAGGGCTGGCACGCCAATCGAGACAAGAGAAAGTGCTACTTGATGACTTTTTTGCCAACCGAGCACTTTTTGATTAAATTTAGACAAAACTAGACTGAGTTTGCACCGAAATGATGCCTTCGTTACTTCTAAACACGTAATGTTCTTCTTTAAGGCGACAATGCTCATCCAAGCATGAGAAAGTGCTTCCCCCGGTCTTTCTTGTCAACTGATAATGTTTTGGTGCATCTTTGACCACATTGTACCATGTCCGCAGCAAAATGACGTTCTCGTTCATGCTTTGCAACCAAAAGTGGTTCCTTAGGGCTAGCACGCTAATCGAGGCATTAGTGAGTGTTTCCTCGCCTCTTTCTTGCCAATCAAGTGTGTTTCGGTGGAATTTGGACCAAGTTGGACTTGGTATGCACCAAAAAGGCGTTTTTATTCTTGCCTAACATGAAGTCTGCTTTTTTAAGGCTAGAACGCTAACCCAAGAATGAGAACATGCATCCCTATGTCTTTCTTGCTAGCCGAGCACGTTTTGTTGAAAATTTCCTAAATTTGACTCAATGGGCAATCAAACGACGTATTTGTGTATTCTTAACATCTAAGGTAGTTCATTTGGGATAGAACGCTAATCCAAAAATCAGAAAGTGGTTCCCCGTGCGTTTCTTGTCAATCGAGCACGTTCCCATGAAACTTCAACCAAATTGGACTAAGTGTGCACCGAAAAGACGTATCCGTGCATTCTTCACGCCTAAAGTGGTTCTTTCGGGCTCGCCCACTAACCGAGACACGAGAAAGTGCTTCCCGATGTCTGTGTTCCCAACAAGGAACATTTTGATTTAACCTTAATCAAATTGGACTTAGTGTGCACTAAAATGGCGTTTTCGTTCACTTGTAGGGCGTCAAGATTTTCTTAAGAGTTAGCATGCTAATATCGAGACATGAGACAGCGCTTGCTCCTGCCATTCTTGCAAACCAAGAAAGGGTTGGGTCAATTTCGACGAACTTGGACTGACTATGCTCCCAAATGATGTTTCGTGCATTCTTAACACCTAAAGTGGTTCTTTTTGCCAACCGAGCACGTTTTGATTCAATTTAGACGAAACTAGACTGAGTTTGCACCGAAATGATGCCTTCGTTACTTCTAAACACGAAATGTTCTTCTTTAGGATGACAATGCTCATCCAAGCATGAGAAAGTGCTTCCCCCGGTCTTTCTTGTCAACTGATAATGTTTTGGTGCAACTTTGACCAAATTGTACCATGTGCGGAGCAAAATGACGTTCTTGTTCATGCTTTGCAACCAAAAGTGGTTCCTTAGGGCTAGCACGCTAATCGAGGCATTAGTGAGTGTTTCCTCGCCTCTTTCTTGCCAATCAAGTGTGTTTCAGTGGAATTTGGACCAAGTTGGACTGGGAACATGAAATGTGCTTTTTTAAGGGTAGAAGGTTA